>VZSZ01010958.1:289606-383416 GCA_013398815.1 Ibidorhyncha struthersii | reverse complement strand
ATGGCCACCTGCACCGACCTAAGCTGCCGGCAGGAATTGCTGCCGGCATTATCAGCAGGCGATGTGCAAAACGGGACCTAGTGCCAACTATGTCAGTCCGTGGCTACAAGCCGAGTCGAGAAAGTTATAGCACATAGGCAGGACCTAAAGGTGAACCTGTAAGACCAAATGTCTAACAAGCAGACCTGAACCCTGCTCCTACCACGAAGTGCTGTGGCTGACTATTCTGCTACTTGCTTTCCCCTCACCCTTGCTCCCAGCTTGCATCCAGGCAAAAGCCTTTGCCGCGATCCTCGCTTCCAGGTGCTCTTCTGAGGTACGGCATATGATCTCAGCAGGGAGGTTACAGCGAAGTTACAAAACCTGCATGACTACTCGAGGCAGTGGCTGAGGTAGAAGGCGAAGGTGGGATGCCAGATAACGTTGTACAGATACGGTCAAGCCATTGCCGGTACACAAAATGCCTGCTAAAACATGATCGCTTTTCAGTTGACGCTGATGTACCTAATCAAGTACATTTGAATGCTGCTTGCGAAAATTGTCATGTTGACAGGCACAGAGAATGAAATCAAGTATCTAGGTAGGACCCAAAGAAACCCAACCACAAGACTCCAATTAAGGAATCTAAATTTTGCCACAGCGGGTCAGAGCAAGAGGCAGTGTGGTCTGATATCCTTTTCCAACATGAACCCTTTCAACAAGGTAAGCGATTCCATCTCTGGCAAAACATCCCAGATGCTTGAAGGATCAGAGGTTTAAGGGGAATTCCCAAGCCAGAGATTACATCCACACCACGTATCTTCAGCACCAAGGATCATCCTAACTTCTTTGAACGTATCTAATCTCTTTTTGAACACATTTATACCTTTGCCTTCCACGATATCCCCACTAGCCTCATTTCGAACATAATTACATTTTGCATACTAAACCCCAGTATCTTCCTTTCATCCGTTTGAAAATTCTGACTGATCATTTCATCAGCTCCCAGCCCTACGCAATGGTGCTTTCTCCCCTCCAGCAGCCTGCCAGAGAGATAGTTTTGTAAGGGAGACATACAGCTTGCAGTCTGGTATGGGAGTTGTTCCATCTCTTTGGATACCTTCACTGGTTCTCTCCATATTCTCTAGTTTTACTAGATCCTTTTCAAGAATGGCAGACAGCATTCAAACAAAACGCATTTATATAGCAGCACACCAATATTTTTGTTTTTTCTCTTCCTCTCCCAATAATTAATCTAATTGGCTCCTGCAGTACAAGGGTTGGGCAGACATTTGCAGAGAACTATGCACGATGCGGAAGAACCTTCCCCAAATACCACTCTGAAGCCCCTGGTGTTATACACATATTAGGATACTTTCCTCCCATGTCAACTCCTTTGTGTTCAGTCAATGTAGGCTTTCCTCTGCCATTTCATCAATAACATGGATTCTTCTGTTTTCCCACAGGAAGCTCTGTGCATTACCACAGTTCCTTGACCCACCTTACTGGTAATCTTCCTTCAGTGGGAATGACTGACTACTTATTCCATAGCTTTCTCCCACCCATTTACCCCTGAGATTTTCCTCCTTTGTCTTAACATTTTATCTTCTCTTAAGAGCTGTTGAAGAACCTTGCATTAGTAGCTTTTGGAAAAAAACAAATACGCTATGAGTATCATGCTCATGAACTCATTGGAAAGAACTAAATAGATTTGTAAGCATTATTTCTCTGCAAAAGATTCTCTCTCGATAGTTTATATTCATTCATGTATCCCCTTCATTCCACTCTTTAATGTATTTTCTCCCTTTGATTTATTTATTATGGAAGTCATACTTAGTAGTCTAATTTACAAGCTCCAACATTCTTTGAAGACCAGTATCACATTTACTACCTTCTGTGTTCCTAAGGCTAATTTAAAAAAAATAAAATCACAGTACAAAGTCTAGCAAAGCTACTGCAAACTCCTTGACTCTTTCAGTCAATACCACCTGGGCCTGGAGAGCTGTTAGCGCTCGTTTCATCAGCTGCCCTAAAAAACTGTTACTGGCACATCAATTTCAAATAGTCCCTTGGACTAATCTGCTCTGAACACCGATGAAGGTAACTTTGCTTTTCTGTCACAGCCTTCTCTTCCTAGAGATGAGAACCAAGAGCAGCAACAGGACCATTCTCTAACTCAAGGCAAACAATGTGCCGAAAGCCAGGATTTCTTTGAATCTTCACCTGCTCTCCCTAAAACTAATTCTTTGTTCATATTTGCATTGCTCAGCACACATCACCACAGTTAGGAAATGTCTTTACCTTTGCAGTGCTGGACCTCTGCTAAGTCCCAAGCTCAGACTGAAAGAGATCTAGGCAGACACTCACCTTTGAATCAGGTATCCAAGTCCTGCTTAAGACTCGAAACTCCTGCTTGTCTCGTTACTAAGGTACCTTATTGTATGTGGGTACTTTCACCTGTAAAACTCACTGAAGCGCTACAGTGCCACCACTGCCCACGCCAACAGGCATTGCTGGCTCATCGCAAAAGAGCACCTTGCTGCCTTTTACCCAAACCATGGTGAATTTGGAAACCCTGTCTCAGCAGCCTTGAAGGGCCCAAGATACGGCCAAATCACATGTAGCAGAGGTGGCCACAGAAGTTTTGTTTTGCATTACAGCGCAATAGCTAGCACGTTCATGGGTGAAGCGAAACATTTGTAGGCTGTAGGCCTACCTCTGCCCAAGGGGCAGATTTTGGTCAGTGCTTCCTGGTGGATGGTTCAAGAGTCCCTCCACTGCACAGCAGCTCCTCAGCCACCATGGAAGGGACACGACTGCCTTCCACTGCACAAAGCTGTGCATCCGTAAATCAGACCCCCACTGTATGAACATTCAGACTCCCTGTGGATGACAGATCTTACCCCCGTTAAGAATATTTCAAAGTATGATGCCACTCCACAATAGCAGCATCAAGAGCTCTATCCCCCAGAGCATCACCGACCGCAACAAGCATTGTACAGACCCGTGGTACCTAACAGCTTGCTGCCAAACCATAAGCAGACAAGACAAGGAACATAAAGAGCAAAGACTCACAGAAATATTTTATCCAAGACCACACAGGAAGCAAGTATCAATGCCAAGAATCTATTTCATATTTCCTTGTAGTTACTCAATTGTATTTTTAATTGGTTTTCAACAGCTATGTAAAATAGGGGGAAAAAAAACTTGCGGCAGAGATAGACAAAGCATGTAACAAGCAGGTATTCGAGGTTTACTTGCACTTAGCACATAACATGCGCATTAAGTGGGTACAGAGTCAAGCCAGAGATCTTTACAATACTGTAAGAGTCAAGACCAATGGGCTGATGCTGTTTAATCATTGACCTTTTCCTTGTGTTTATTAAGGGTTCAAAACAGTGGCACCACTATTCCTCATTAAATTAGTCACCACTTTCATTGCAAAAGCTGCCTGGATTTTAGCAATTCATCTCATTAGAGCTGGCATCTTTGAATTGCATCACTGTTTAGCTGTGGATATTCCACCTGCCAAAGGGAGGAACTGAGGTGAAGAGTCAGATTTTTATCTCGGGTTTCATTTCAGCAACTCCCATGAAAGTGTACAGGCATGCTGCACAAAGCCTCCTTCTGTTTCCATACAGGTGTACAGCTCTATCCTACGAGTAATCACACTACACTGCCTGCTCCATTCTTTATAGCCTTTATCTTGCAAGAAGATTTATCTCTTAACTACTTTATGCGGAGCAGTGAGCAAACAAGGGCATACTCTGCAAGCTCACTGACAGACAGACAGGCTTTGTGCTCTTGGCAGGTGGGCACGGGTCACTGAGTTGGGAGACTATATATGCATTGAGCAAGGAGTGCTTTTGTATTAGCAGTTTATGCTTAGCTGGAACAGGATGTGTCTTAGCCATGAGAGTGTCTAAGATGCAAATATGATAAAAAGTAGTAATATTTGTTTTATGCTTGCTGCAGAGAACTCACACAAACTAAGGGAGCAGCAAGACAACATGAGTGTGCAGACAACAGGAAGGAAGCAGCAAATAGTCTTCAGCTGTTACTTGCCTTAGCTGGCACCTGCAAGGATTATCCTGTGATCCTTGCTGAGGAGCTCAGGAGTAAGCTAGGCTTCAGAGGTGGGCCAGAACTCAAGTTTACTTCAACTGTTTAATTTTTAATCTGATACTTAACATCACTGCCAGAATTAGTTACCTGTTTAGCATGAAACCACTATCAGGTGCTTAAAGAAAGAACAGAAACTCATAGGAGGGACCATAGTAGACTGACAATTTGACCACTTGCCTTCAGACTAACTCACACCCTGCTCTGCACTCTCTGCTGATGGGGATTTAACCATTCCCTTCCTGCCCAGCTACGCATTCAGCAGCAGGAGCTTGGAGTGCCTTCAAGAAATACAGATGAGAAGCAGGAGTTTGACTCCACCAGGGCCACGGGGATAGACTTGTCTTGTTCCTTGGACAAGTACCCCGAGAGCAGGGAGTTACACAAGAGAACAGCTTCCTTTTCTTGTATTTGTCAAGGACTCAGTTGTGGGTGTTGGCACACCAAGACAGACTATAAGAGCAGAGCCTTCAAAACTTAAACTCCATTTAGTCTTTGAATTCCAACTATACATACAGCTGTTCAGGCTAGGCAATACTAAACCCATCCATAAATAAAAAAGAAAGTCACCCTTCTGCAGTTAGGCTTTTCTTAGTGTTAGCTGTTGAGCAAAGGTTTTTTGGACCACAGTATTAGATTTAAAGGCTGTAAGTTTCCAAACCCCTTTTTTGAGCAAGAATTACTAAAGGGAACTTACTGAAGTGTTCTCATTTACCTTTCTACTCTTTGTGTAGCTGTGGTATCGCACTATTAGCTGATAAAGCATTATACATGTATCCAGTATCAGCGATTACAGACATACTCTAGTTTAGTCAGTCACCACCTCTCCCCATTTTATACATAGACAATGTCCTGAACTGTGGCCTTGAGGGTGACAGTAATGCTCGATGGGCATTTTGTAATCTTGAGAAAGCTTCTGGCAGCAACTTCTGTTACCCAACATTTAAGACTGGTATTTTCTGTCCTTTAAAGCTACTCATGCATAGCTATTCTTTCCTTCACACACACTTTTAAGATCCCAGCAAAATCTGAAAAAGGAAATGTCTGTCTACAAAGCAAAAAAAACAATAGACTGAGGGCCGGTAAGTGCCAGCCTCCAAGGTAGGCGGACACCTCGTAGCTTATCATTGAGGCAGGGAAGGAGTATAAATCAATTATCCATTTGCAATAGAAAATTTTTTATTTAAAAGGGATGACTGATAACAACCCACTGCCTCTCATCAGCCCCGGTCCTCTTTCATAAGCTCCCTCTCATGCCAGCTATATTTCCTGTGGTTTCCTGAGCAGTCATGGAATGAGAGAAAGGACTGATAAACCATACACTACAACAGAAAAAAAAATAAGGCACATTGCATGGTTTTTCTGCATATCCAACACTAACCAGAGAAGCAAATCAGTGAAAGTTAACAATAACATTAGAATAATTACGCAGAAATATTTCAAGATCTGTAATCTGGACAAGTAGTTAGGAGACACTTCAATAATAACTCTTTGTGAAAAGATGTTTCTGCAGAGTAAAGATTTTCTTCACAAAGTTTTCTTCTGAAGAGGCTGATAATTCTTCTCCCCCTCTCCAGAGAAAGTATTTCAGTTCCCACGCCATAAGTAGTCTCCCAAACTGTCTAGAATATGAAAGGTGCAAAACATTAACATTTTTTTTCTTCAGTAGCATCACGCTTTATAACTTTAACATTTATATAACCAACGAGCAGAGTACACTTAACATACATACTCATTATGCCTGAAATACCACTGAACTTCCACCGGGGTACTAAAGTCTGTGATTAAAAAAAACAAAACAAAACCCAAAACACAACCCAGAAAGAACAGGACCACTACAGGGAAGAAGTCTAACTTTTTTCCCCTAGAAATATGGGATAGCTCTCCCTGTCCCCGTAGATGACTAATTGAGATGCCACAAGCTGTTTTATATAACAGTGAGATCAACAACAAAGTTAAGTTTATCATTCCAAGTTTGCCCTTACAAGGGAGATGTGCTGCTCCTGCGTATGCCACATCACTGGGGTGAGCACATGTTCTCTTCCCCCTGCTTCAGCCCTCCTCCCAGACCAGACAGAGAGCAGAAGGGCTGGTATCAGAAGTAGTTCCCACTCCTAATCATTCTCCCTGTGTAATCCAGAGAATCACTGCTAACCTGAAACAAAGGAGGGCAGGTGTTGAAGAGGCACAGGAACACCACACCCCAGAATAATTAATGCCCTTTTACAAGCACTTGCTCTGTCACAGCAGGATAGTCCTAACTGGCATGTGAAGGTGGTGAGGGCTTAGAGTTTTGAAACACGGACATTAAGCAGAGGCCTGATAAAGTTATAGAAATACTATGCTTCATTAAGAAACTCTTATTTTGTAAATTATTTGAAGAATTGTTTTGCTGGTTTGAATATGACCGAATTAAAACAAAGTTTCCCACCTCTTGAGGGGTGCTTTTATTATATTAGCAAGCTCTGAAAACCTCATTTAAAAATCAAAGCTACTGAAGTTTGGAGAAAATACAATACTTCTGAGTTTCATGCATCATTTGAGATCAAAGCATGTGCTATTCATCTCTCATTCTTCAGTTCTTCTAGGGCTATAAAGTCATCAAAACTGATAAATCAATGGCAGAAAAGATAGCAAGAACACATTGAAATAAAGTCTTTCCTCCAATATTGCTGTTAAGACAGGTATTTACAACTTTCCATCTCTTTTCTTTGCTATTAACTTCAGATCAAGACATTACAGTAGTGCTATGCGTGATACCAATAAAGCTACTCCTCCTCAGCGTGCAAGCATGGAAAAAAGTTATGTTGTGAGCTGAAGAATCATGCTAAGTACAGCTGCCATTTTGCATCTGGATCACTGCAGAAATAGCTGCATCTTCCAGGGGTAAAAGGCAACACATTTTCTTTAGCTGAAGTTGTCAGTAAAGAGTGATCCCCCATAAACACCGAGGGAAAGCAGAGTAAAGCATGTGGTAAGATATGCCTGTTCTTAAGAGGTGTAAGATAAGATTAGCTAGACAAAGAAAAGAAAGTTTCTCAGCCCTGCTAATACACATGGCAAAGGCAGTGGGAATTCCCCTTTTATAGGGTCAAACTGAAAGTTCTCAAGAACAATATCCCCATCCTCAGAACATCAAAACACAACTACCCAGTACTTTGAACATCACGAAGAAGTAATTTGTAAGACTTCTCTGGACTCCAGCCACATCTTCCAGCCACATCTTCGCAAGGTGGCAAGATGTGTTGGCTTAAGTAAGCCTCCAGCAGCAAGAATGACCATTTTCCCCCACCCAGACAGCTGACCTAATCAACCTGCCAGATGGCATACAGATGACAGCAGTCATGCACCTCCACCACAGAGGCAGAAAGAATTTCCAGGCACTTGATTTGCGCTCCAGTGCTCTGGATGCATAATCATACTCCTGTCAGGTAGTAAAACGTAGCGGTCTGAACTAGACTATCTGCCTTCTTCACAGCCTTTAGAGATTTCACAGTACAATTTTACCAGTTCTGGTTAACAGGTAATCAGTAGCACCACACCACTCAGATTCTTGATTCTCTAAATCTTTCAAGAGTCATGGAAATGAAAGCTACAGAAATCAACTGTTAGTAAGACACCAGTGAAACCTAACATTCCAAAACGAAAAAGATAAAAACCTAGATCTTGTGAATCCAGGCAACCTGAAGGAAAAAAAATACTCAGAAAGGGGGGAAAGTAAATATTTAAATATATGCTTACAATGAAAGACAAACCTCCCTCAACTTAGGCCTTTGTGAAGCATTACATTACGCCATCTTTTCCCAATACACTATCCAAACTTAAACACAAAATACAAAAGCTATCACAAAGACTTTAAAATATTTCAATGCTCTTCTGAAGCTAAGAAAACATGAACTCAGTAATCTAACATGCAGAAATTGTCCAGGAAAGCTTCCCTAGTGATGACTTTTTCCATCACTGGTCAAGGGGTATGTCACACTCTTAACTCTTGGAGATAAATAAGGAAAGAGCCACTTTAATAATGAAGTCAGGTTCTTTATATGCAGAGCTATTACGAAGGAAAGGCAAAACAGACTAGTTCAAAATGCTTGATCAAGAAAGAGATCTGACAAGCTCCATGTTTCAGAAGGCATCCAAGGACAGCGTAGCAGCTATCATGAAACTGAAAGCAAGGTATTTTTTTTCCCTAACTTAAAGCTATTAGATATTATTTTAACATCTTTCAATGATTTAAGTGAATTTTAAATTCATACACTTGTACCAGAAACGTAACTCAGTTAAAACAAAACCTGAACAATCCACTAATAATCATGTAACTGCTACATTCAGTGCATTTTAAAGAGTGCTTAGTATTAATACTTTTAAAAGATCAAATTAGTGATTTCTGACAATGATGAGCTTTGACCAGCTTTCTATTATTTTGAAATTTCAAAAGGATATTGGATTTATAGTAGCATTTTCTATCAAACAAAAGCCATTTTATTCATGCAACTTCAGAACAGTACTGATACTTCTGCTGTCGCTTAACCACAGGAACAGCTCAAAAACTGGGTGCTATTTACATGTATCTGCCAGTATTGTAACTGATCACATATATAAACAGAGTGCTTATTTCCTTGGTTATGATCAAAACTGGACACAAGACGTATTTGTTGGCAAAGGACAGAACAGCATAATACTCTGTATTCATATCATAGGAGATATTTCAAGATGTATTTGCATGGTTTTCGTGTACACCAATTGGCATTTTAGGAACTTTTTTTGTTTTAGCTTCAGAGGGATAAAAGACCTTGAAGATTTTTCATACAAGTTTTTGTACTCCAAACACTGTAGTGCTTTGTAAGTAACAAACACCATAATCAACTAGAAGTTTTCACTGTTCAATCCAAGTGGCACGCAAAGAAGGAAACAGCCCACAGTGAAAAGCATTCAAATGAATTATTTTTAATGATCTGCAAGCATTACCAGAAGACACAAAGAACATTTAAAAATGTGAACTTTATGCTGAGTGTCCTTTTAAAAGTTAGCAGCAGAAAATACTTTTTGAACAGACCAGACATCTCTGTTGCGTCCTGAACAGTAGTACATCATTTTGTTGTCCATGATTTTTGACTCCCAAGTTTTGCAAATGCTGATACATCAAGACTTTTACCACTGTTGCACTGTTCATATAAAGTCTGAAAGTTAATAAAAACACAGGTATTCAGGTGAACATAGTTATATCACACATGGATTCAAGCTGTATCCTTCTAACAAACATTACCACTTGAAATAAGTCATCACATACTGAAGTGTTCCAAACTCAATACTAAAATTTCTCTCCCAAATTAGAAAATAAAGATACACTTATGACAGCTTAGTTATACCAGTTGTAATGCAATATAGTGCCTAAAAGAAAACACATACACTGACTTAGCAGCATGAGCAGAGGTATAGGGCTTCACAAGCTGGCAGAGAACAAACTAATTACTGAGATTTAAAGTGAGGTTTACTCCATTAGTTGTATCTGATGTGGAAACACCAGCATGGAAGGAGAGAGGTATTTGCATATTCAGGGTGAGCAAGCTTTATATGAGATAGGAAAATCAGCAGACACAAATATACTCACATCGCAATATTGTTAAAACAATCTCTTGTTCACCCCCATATTTAAAGAAAAACGGGTATGACTAGCAGTGTAAGTGTAAATAACCTTCTTTAGATTTACTTTATGCATCCTGACTTTGCTTTCCTCCCTGCAAAAGCAGCTTTGCATTTCGTCCCAATTTATTATATATTTAACCACCATCACCTCTTCTGAGAGAGGGGTGGAAAGAACAGAGCTGGTGAAGAGTTATCAAGCTTCTCTTTCAGGCAGTAAACCGAGAGGCTGGAATCATACTACCTCAATTCACAGGGACTAATTTACACATAGCAAGGCATTAACAGTTCAGCAACTTCCAGGAAGTAAGAATAGTTGCAGTCCAAGAGCTTGCACACTTGACAGATCGCTTTAGATCATTTCTCTATAATGATGGTTCTTAAATTAGAAGACCTACTACAGTTTTGGGGCAGTTTAAAAGCAAAACAGCACAATAAAGACTGTTTTAGAGAGAAGACGCTGGGGCAGTGGGAGATTTGGATATAAAGCCATACACATATAGTGGGACGTGGAAAGGAAAGAAAAAGCTAAAAAAACCCAAGATTACCATCATCCTTTCAACCCTTTACATTCAGAAGGATGTGGAGAGATTCTGTATGCTTGCAAACAAAAGCACTACAATGTGTAATGTTTTTCCAGCTGTAGTTATATGTATCTTTTCAGCTTTCACTACCAAACATTCTCACCTTTATTTGCATGAACAGGTACTACCATAACAAAACAGAAAAGAAAGTTTACTTACCCTAGCAGCTCTAGAAATAGAGTTGGGAGAGTTCAAGCCAACAAGCTGGCCAAGGATACGTTTCATTTCCTCTGTTGTTCCTTTTGCATTTGGAACACCTGCAGTTAATTTATAATTATGCTGAAGTTGTATACAAATATGTATAAATTACCAGTGCAGTTTATAAAGTAGGTTTAAGAATGAAAATACTGAGGTTTTTTTCTGAAACATACACAGGCACGAAAAGATTGTTATGCCAGCAAGTAGAAGATACATATAAGAGTAAAGCATTTTGTTTTCTTAAACAGAATTATAAATACTATTTAATATAAATGTATTTTAAAATTAATTTACCTGTTTGACAATGACTTTGAATTTGAACATAGGGATGTACCAGCAACTCCGAAACAGATATTCTTTGTTTAGGATTTCTTATTAAACAGCGCTGCAAATGAATTAAGAAATAATTAATCTGAAATAAATTAAGTTTTTTTCTAAGAATTAACAGTGAGGATCTTTAAAAGACCGTGTAGATGCACGTCAGAACTTCTTACTGCCAAGCTACATACTCAGAAAGACTCAACTCACAGTACAGTAACAGATTAACCTAATTGCCTTCATTAGCCATTATCTTCCAAGTTTGGTATCCTGTTTTACTCCAGCAAAAACGTTGGAAGTGGTGAAGACCAGAATCTACAACATCCTTTTATTCCAAATGACACAAAATGACACCATGATTTGAAAGTTAAGGAGATAAGTGTTTCTGGATTTCAGTTCCTTACCTGCTGAGCAACACAATTAGGGCCCGAGTGAAAGCACAGGCCAAGTTTCGAAAGCAGGCAAATATGCAGGGTGAGAGATAAGGGATGGCAAGTACAAAAGCTACTGTATTTACTTTGGGTTGTTCAGCCAAAGGAATTAAGACAGACTGCTCTAAGTATTTACTTGTTTATTTGCCACTGACCTGAAAGTAGACTTTTACTATGGAAGCTGTATCAAGTAGCTCTAGCTTCATTAAGTCTTCTTTTAGAATAAGGCCCATTACTACCGGTAGCAGTGAGCATTTATTTGTGAAAAAAAAGTTTCTCAAGCACAACTCATTCAGTTTAAGAAAATAAGCTTTAAATAAAGGAATTGCCGTGATTTGAATCAAAGTTAATCTTAAGGGACAGTTACCTTTAGCACATCTTGAAGATCCTTCTCAGCAATATCTGGAAATTCTATTTCATAAGTAGGATCAACGATAGCATGCAGCTTATTAATTGGATTTGTTATATGTTGAAATGGAGTCCTTCCATATGTCATACAGTACAAAATGCATCCCAATGACCACACATCACTTTTGGGACTTATCTAATAAAAACAAAAAAATTTAAGATTACTCCTCACTTAAGGAACTTTCCCTTCAGTCAATTTATCATATAATTGTACAGTCATTTCACTTAACAGATTTGAGTAACTATCACACAAAATCACCACAACAGCATGACATTATCCACACAGACAGTGATGTGGCTTCATTCACTAATATTCTAAGAAAGCTATTTTTATTAATTACATTTGAAAATCATACTTGATCTTACTCGAACAACTAACTGAAAATAAAAGGTAACTCTTAACAAGTCCAACAGCATAATTCTAATTTCAGATTTATGAGTAAATACAAATAAAAGCATACTAAGTTAATTCAATCCAGAAACCAGTGAGACATCACAGCTACATCCCCAAAGTGGGAAGCCATAGTTCAGTTCCTCTGGGTTTAAAGGATTCAGATCCAGATTTCAACCACCACACCTGGGCTCTTCCTTACAGGAGGACTTTCTACTTCTCCTGTTGAAGGTGAAGCACTTTAACAAAAGCACATAAAGCGGGGGGAGTCAGGGAGAGGAGAGAGGTGGGGAAAGAGGCACACAGACAGCCTGACTCCCAGCACAACGGTTAGATTTTTGCTTAGGTGAGCTGAGCTCCAGAACAAGTCTGCACTTTGCATGCAATTTTTAAAAGTGTAAAAAAAGGCAAAAAGTATCAACCTTAACAAAAGAAATCCATCTACAAAGTGTTCTATTCTGTGTTTAGAAAGACAAAATTGTGTTTTACTACATAGTAATGCTTCCATTCAACTGTTAACAAGTCACGATCTTTGAGTGTGTATATACACACAGATATGAATATATTTTTTTTTCTTAATACCTTTCCACAAAACTATGTATCCCTGAACTGAAGTTTGACCTCCAACATGAAATTGCTTTCCTTCAGTACTTTCCTCATCATTCACATTCCATTGACCTGGTGAAGTCATAAGTTCTACAATACACAGTATTCCGTAGCACAGAAGAATTAATAGGATACAGAGAGCTCACACGTGTCCCCTAAAATACTAGACTTCATTGTATCACCTTTTAAAAGGCCTTATTAGGTATCACTTATTTCTTGCAAAAGCTGCCCTTCTCAAGAGAATTCAAAAATATGACAATGACACAAGCATCATCATATCTTGTTGCTTAAGCAAACATACTAAGAGTAGTTTATATCAGAAAGCAAGTTTCCTTGCTTTCAGAAAAAGATTTCTAAGCCGGGTTATTTATGCAGAATGCTAAAATGTATCTGTGTAGCATCTAACAGTACCGTAAGAGCTCTACCAATTTTTTGGCAGAACCAAGCTAAAACAAGAGGGCATAAGCAGCACAATAAGCAACCAAGAAGCGACTGAAGAATGATTCTCCCACTTTACTCCACGGAAGATTCTCCCAGAAACACGCCCTGAAAGCTCTAGCCTGGAGTGATTTCAGTGCAAAGGAAGACTTGTCAGAGATGCACAGCATGGTGGACCCTTAAGATGCTCAGAAGACTTTTACAATATTAGTCATCAGTACAGCCTCTGATACGTGAAAGGCTGCATGCATTTCACTGTACTCTATATTGCTGTTCAATGCCATTTACACCAGCAACATTGTAGAAGACTTTTATATTGCTCCATAAAAATGGATTTTAAAATATTTTTAGGTTTATTACCAGTTTAGATGTTATTATTATATTATCATCAGCTATTCCAATGCCAAGCCTGTGCATCTGTTTTGCTTTCAATTTTACCCATTAATTCAGCACTTCCATTTTTCCAAACACCATCTGCAAAATGTTTTTAGGTAGCTGAGAAGTATAAATTTAGGCTTCAATCTCTGCCCACCATCATTGTGGCACAATGGATTTCCTTGTATTCTACAGTGGAAAGCCATAGTTCAGTTCCTCTGGGTTTAAAGGATTCAGATCCAGATTTCAACTGCCACACCTGGGCTCTTCCTTACAGGAAGGAACAAGAAGTTCTCCAGTGGAAGATTTTAAGAAAACTAAGTCTTAAGATATATGCTTGAATTACTTTCTTCTTAATACAAAGGGAATAGGAGAGAAAAAAAAAAATCATGTTACCTTAGATCGAGATTTCCCATTTTCTCCATAGGAAGACATATCTTTTATTGCTTCAGGTGGCATGTAATTCATAGTGCCAACCTAGCCATAAAAATGTAAAAATATTCCTTTAAGTGAAGCATGCACTTAAAAATCTAACACCTTATTATGTGAGTTAAATTGTCTCAAAGCACTGAAAAACATCTTGAAAATTTGTTTCTATTAAGGCTGAAGGCCATTGTTATTCTGTTTTATAAAAACATGTAAGAATTCATATATAGGAATATTTATATTGCATATAAAACCATTCAGCATAAAATTTCAGCATTTGTTGAAGTTACTACATTAATCAACATAATGAGCAAATATTATAGCACTTCTTGAAAAATCGATGTACACTTTTCTGTAAAGTATTTCACCTGCGAATCTTTAATGATGCTTGTCACGTCTGGCTGCATTTGGTTTGCAATGCCAAAGTCAATTAGTTTTAACATTCCATCAACTATCAGAAAGTTTGCTGGTTTCAGATCACTGTGAATAATACCTGTAAAATAGAGTTTGAAGTCAATCCTAAATTACTGCTATGGGGGTTTTTATTGCTCAATTCCTATAACCCTTACATAGAGAGAAGGTGCAGATCAGCTTTACCTGGCCAAAACCAAATTATTCTTTGAAGATTTCCTAAGTCTTTCCATTCCTTTTTAAAAAGTTAAAACTTGCTTGAGTTTATAGTTCACATTATTACTTATTCAAATCTGCAGGTACCCCAAAACAGCTCTAAGAGACTTGAGCTGCATAGTTTCTTTCAGTTAGGGATAGGCCCTCTAGCTGTATGTGCAGACTGCCATAGTGAACTGTTGTTCTGGATCATTTCAATGGCTTGTCCACTCCTGTAGTTTTCTCTTAAGTAAGCTAAGCAGGTACTTAAAATAAAAGAATTATATTGCTTAGTCTGATGTTTTCTGCTTCCTGATCTCAAAGGTACCCGTTCACTGAGGATTACATATGACTGACGTCTCACAAACCCTACTTACATAATTTATTACGGATTTTGGTTATTATCCATATAATCAACAAATACATCTTTATATTTTGCAAAACTGTTTGTTTCAAGGACTCATCACATCATATGTAGCCTGTGTTTTAGTAGGTTTTTGCTGTCTTTCTATATTATTGAATGTTTTAGTGTTCTTGTGCTGCAAAGAGGTGATGCTCTCTGCTGTATGTACACGTCTCTTCACTTTTTTTCTTTAACAGGAAAAGGATCCAGATCTGCTCTCTCCTTTATGTTATACAGTCAAACAGAATACAGATGCATGCACTTCAATTACACAGGTGAAGTTGAAAGGAAGGCCTGATGGACTATGAGAAAAAGCTGAAACGTGATGTCAAAGTAAAGACTACAGAGCTGTGTAAAAGCCATCATTAATGTCAAAGCTTTTTTAAAGAGGATGAGTCTAACAGAGAAAAAGCAGTATTGAGAGTATATAATGTAGTCTAATACAGAAAAGATTGTTTTCTGTCTGTTACAAGGAAATAGAAAGCATTATACAATGGCGATACTTGGAGATACCTTTGAGTTAGCAAAGTAAGTCTACCTCAGCATCAAGACTTACTCGTCTCGTTTCACTGAAATTTTTTTCACAATACAGTAAATACCCATCTTTGAAGATCATTAGGCTTACACCAAAACTAAAAGCAGTACCACCCCAAAATTTAAACACATTATCTCTGCCATATAACCTGTACAAATACCTAGAATTATTTAAGAATACCGTATTCATGGATTGTGTGAACAGCTTCCAGCATATTTTTCCAATAGCTCTTTCGTTCCAAAGGATCAATTTTTTTTTTCTTTTTGAGCCAGCTATTGAGATCAATATTTCCACACTCCATTACCATGTAGATATGATGATCAGTAATTTCACTAAAAAATAAATATACTTGTGTTAAAATTTAAGGCAACCTCTTTTTATATAAAGATGATGGTTTAATAAAATCAATGTTTACGCACTAGCCATAAAGGCGGATGATCTTGTCACTATGTTGCTGCAGTTTACTCAAATGAGCAATTTCATTCTTATAGCTCTCAACAGTCTGTTGATCAGCTTCCTCCAGATTCACATATTTGACAGCATACAGCTGCTTCTTTTCATTCAGTACTTGAAACACCTGCAAAACAGTATCAGTTAATAACGTCATTCAATCCTACTTCCAATTTAGTATGGTCCTTCATCTCACCATAGCGAGACTTTCAAAGAAAAAGCGTACCTTTTCAAAAGGAAGAAGCAACACTAAATTCACAGAGAAGTTCATACAAGTCAGCATGAAGAATAATTAAGCAAGCAGCCACCAGTTACAACAGAAACAACTCTCTATCAGAAACCATCTTGATACCATGTTATATAAAGGTGTATTATATATAGGTGTATTTGATCATAAGTCTGAAGTGTTCCTAAGAATACAAAATAACACCCCAAAGATAAGGGTTTAATCTGCCACTACATATCCATTTCATCACACCAAGATGACTTGGAGGTTAGACCACACGGCACATAAAAGACAGAGCACTGAGTCCGTTCAGTCTTAAGATGAGAAGGCTACAGGGAATCTTATTGCTGTCTTCAGCTATTTAAAGAGAAGGTATGAAAGACAGACTCCTCTTGAACCATCGAAGTATGAAGGGCAACAGGCATAGCTAACAACAAGGAAAATTCCAATTAGATATCAGGAATTTTTTTTTTCACCATCATGTAGTCAAACAGGGGAACAGGTTGTCCAGAGAGGCTGTGAAATCTCCATCCCTGGTGATACTCAGAACTCAACCGCAAAAGACCACGACCAACCCACTCTATTTTGGCCTTGCTTTAAGCAGACCATTGGACAAAGCAACATGTAAAGGACCCTTCCATCCTACAATTGTATGCTGCCAACAAAGGAAGCTTTTCTTCCTGGAGGTCCCCGCTGACTGGAAGCTAGCCAATGTTACTCCAATTTACAAGAAGGGCGTGAGGGAAAAGCCAGGAAACTACAGACCTGTTAGCCTAACCTCAGTTCCTGGAAAAGTTACAGAGAAGATCATGTTAGATACTACTGAGAGGCATTTAAAGGACAATGCAATCATCAGGCATAGTCAATGTGGTTTCACAGAGGGAAAGTCCTGTTCAACTAATTTGATATTCTTCTATGCTGAGGTCACCCACCTAGTGGATGAAGGGAAAGCAGTACATGTAGTTTTTCTGGATTTTAGTAAGGCTTTTAGTACTGTCCCTCATAGCATCCTTCTGGACAAGTTGTCCAACTGTGGAATGAGTGGGTTCACAGCACGCTGGGTGAAGAACTGGCTCAGTGGCAGAGCTCAAAGGATTTTAGTGAATGGGGCTCTATCTGGCTGGCAACCAGTGTGTTCCTCAGTATTTGATGCTAGGGCCAGGTCAGTTCGAGGTATTTATCAATGATCCAGATGCAGGAGTTGAATGCACCATAAGCAAGTTAGCTGATGATACTGAACTGAGAGGTGCTGTTGACTCTTGAACAGGAGGCCTTGCAGAGTGATCTAAATAGATTGGGCAATCATCAATGGCATGAAATTTAACAAGCCCAAAAGCTGGATTCTGCACCTGGGACAGAACAACACCAAGCACAGGTATAAACTGGGAGGGGAGTGGCTTGAGAGCAGCCCTGCAGAAAGAGATCTGGGGGTGCTGGTCAACAGCAGGCTCAATATGAGTCAGCAGCGTGCCCCGGCAACCAAGAGGGCAAACCACATCCTGGGGTGCATCAAACACAGCATAACCAGCCAGCTAAGAGAGGTGATTATCCCGCTGTATTTAGCATTGGTGTGGCCTCACCTTGAGTACTGTATGCAGTTCCTGGACCCACAATTTAAGAAGGATGTAAAGGTCCTTAAATGTGTCTAGAGGAGGGCAACAAAGCTGGTGAAAGGGCTGGAAGGAATGTCCTATGAGGAGCAACTAAGGTCTTTGGGCTATTCTAGTTTGGAGAAATGGAGGCTGAGGAGCAACCTCATTGCTCTCTACAACTTCCCAAGAAGAGGGAGCCCTTCTACCTGGTAGCCAGTGATAGGATGCCTGGGAACAGTTCAAAGCTGCATCAGGGGAGGTTCAGATGTAAAATTAGGAAGCATTTATTTACTGAAAGGGTGGTCAAACACTGGACCAGGCTTCCTAGAGAGGGTGGATAATGCTCCAAGCCTCTCAGTGTTTAAGAGGCATTTGGAGAATGCTCTTAACATGCTTTAACTTTTGGTCAGTCCTGAAGTGATCAGGCAGTTGGACTAGATGATTGTTTCAGGTCCCTTCCAACTGAAATATTCCATTCTTATTCTATTCTGTTATTCTTTTTTGATTTATTACTCTCTGGATCAACAAGATCATGTAAGATTCTTAACAACCTTTTTGCCTCAGTCTTCCCTGACAACCTCTCTTCCCACACCTCTCAAGTGGATGGAATGCAAGGCAGGGACTGGGGGAGCAAAGTACCTCCCACTGTTTGTGACCACCTGAGGAACCTGAACATACACAGAAATCTATAGGACCCAACAAGATGCATCACAGAGCCCTGAGGGAATTGGCTGATGTAGTTGCCAAGCCACTCGCCATGACATTTGAAAAGTCATAACAGTCAGGTGAAGTCCCTGGTGACTAAAAAAAGGAAATATTGCACCCATTTTTAAAAAAGGGTAGAAAGGAGAACCTTGTGAACTACTGACCTGTGAGCCTCACCTCTGTGCCTGGGAAGATTATGGAACAGATTCTCCTGGAATCTATGCTAAGGCACATGGAGGACAGGGAGGTGATCCGGTGGACAAGGGAAGAGCTATGGATGTCATCTATTTGGACCTCTCCAAGGCCTTGGACATGGTCCCCTAAAACATCCTTTTCTCTAAATTGGAGAGATATGGATTTGATGGGTGGACAAGGAATTGGTTGGATGATCTCATCGAGAGGGTAGTGATCAACAGCTCAATGTCCAGATGGAGATCGGTGACAAGTGGTGTCCATATTGGGACCAGTATTGTTTAGTATCTTCATCACTTACATAAACAGTGGGATGGAGTGCACCATCAGCAAGTTTTCAAATGACACCAAGCTAAGTGGTGTGGTTGACATGCCTGAGGGACGGGATGCCATCCAGAGGGACCTGGACAAGCTTGAGAAATGGGCCCATGTGAACCTCAGGAAGTTCAACAAGGTCAAGTGCAGGGCTGTACACCTGGATCCAGGCAACTCCCAGTATCAATACAAGCTGGGGGATGAAGGGATTGAAAGCAGCCCTGCCAAGAAGGACTTGGGGGTACCAGTGGATGAAAAGCTGCACATGAGCCAACAACATGCACTCACAACCCAGACAGCCAACCATATCCTGTGCTACATCAAAAGAAGCATGGCCAGCAGGTTCAAGAGAGGTGATTCTGCCCCTCTACTCTACTGGGGAGACCCCACCTGGAGTACTGCCTCCAGCTCTGGAGCCCTCAGCAAAGACAGGGACCTGTTAGAGTGGGTCCAGAGGAAGGCCACAAAAATGGTCAGAGGGATGGAGCACCTCTCCTATGAGGACAGGCTGAGAGAGCTGGCATTGTTCAGCCTGGAGAAGAGAAGGCTCCAGGGAGACCTTATAGCAGCCTTTCAGTACTTAAAGAGGGCTTATAAAAAAGATGGGGACAGACTTTTTAGCAGGGCCCATTGCAACAGGACAAGTGGTAATGGTTTTAAACTAGAAGAGGGTAGATTCAGACTAGAGATAAGAAAAGTTTGGTTTTTTTGGTTGGTTGGGTTTTTGGGGGTTTTGTTTTGTGGTTTTTGTTTGTTTGGGGTTTTTTGTTTGTTTGTTTGTTTTTGTTTGGTTTTTTTTTTTTTTTTATACACAACAAGGGTGGTGAAACAGTGGCACAGGTCGCCCAGAGAGGTGGTAGATGCCCCACACCTGGGAACATTCAAGGTCAGACTGGATGGAGCTCTGACCAACCTGATCTAGTTGAAGATGTCCCTGCTCATTGCAGCAGGGGCGGATTAGATGATTTTTAAATGTCCCTTCCAACCCAAACTATTCTATGATTCTAAGATACTGCAACATTAAAGCCCATTTCCCATCTCTTATGACATACTCATACTGTTTTTCTTCTGTCACTAGAAAGCACAGAGCTTGATTACTCAGTACTACCTTGATTCTGTCAGTCTCTATGCGTGCAAACATGAAACCAAAATAAAGCATAGGCACAAAGGGTCATAAATATAAGCCAAGTCTAAATAAATATGATTAAATGAATGTGTTTAAAATTTTGAAACCTAGACATACAGGGACTCTTTAACAGGATTCTGGTGCTATTTTCCATGACTATTTGCTGATTGTAAGATACCTGAAAACCAATAAAGTATACATGCTGTTGATAATATTTGTCACTTTTTAAGATGGCATCTCTGCACTCCTCAGTTTTGCAGAGGAGGAAGCCTACTTTAAGTGAGCATGGTAATTGTAACACCAGAGCTTAAACATACTCCATCAAATTAAGCTCCTGATGAAATGACAGCTATTAAGTATTTTTAATTAAAAAACTGAAGAGATAAAACAGGGTCAATCTTAAGTACCATCTCAGGCACTCAAAGCCAGTTCACGAAAATGCATGCATTTGAAACAAAACACCAGAGGATTTAGTGGACTGAACTTAAGGGTAAGATTAGAGATACTCAGTTCTAAAACTAGCCCTAACTAAGATTTCTGGGCAATTTTTGGCAAGTCAAAGGATACTTAAAAAAAAAGTCATAAATAGAAATGATATCATTTAACTTAATTATCCAATTTATACTTGACTGCATGCCTCAGATAAACTAGAAGTAACTGTTTCACCTTCCATGTGCTGCAGACTGTTAAGTACTACAGAGGCTGTTACTCAGGATTAACCAATGAATGAACGTATGAAGTTTTCCTTACAGAAATTCGTAGGCTGTCTCCGTGACTGCTAATACAGTATTCACAGACTGAAGCACGCAAGAGGTGTGGGAGACAAGAGAAAGCAGACAGAAATCTAAACTCACACAAAACTTTGTTATAATCTGAACAAGAGATTTTGCCAGAGCTGTTTCCCAAGCTCCTATGACCCCAAATTTCCCTATAAAAAGCAGCTCACTCACCACTTACACTCCACTTCTCACACAAGTTACAGAAGTAATAAGGGATTGTCTGTTCACTTCTGGAACTTCCACTCAAACTTACAAGCCACGCATTTCCCAACAACACACAGTGCCCTAAACAACTGCCTCTCAATTTAAGATGAACAGTAATACTGCAGCACATCTCTTATAACAAAAGAGCTGATTTTATTAGGAGTTTTAACACTCACTCCACCACAGCAGTTATCTTCAAGAGCATATACAATCTACCTTCAGACCCTCATGCAGAAAGCAAAAGGAAGTGGGCTCCCACCATTGTTTACAGATTTAAGTGATATTTTGAGACGCTCATAAAAGTTGGGTGATCACTTTTTTTCCTATTTTCATAGCTTCTGTCACTGTTCTGACCACATTTGTTCAGAGTTTCTGTTCACTGTTTATTCTTTATTCCATCACCCCCCCTCCCTTTATCTACCTGTTGTTTTTACTTTATTTCTCCACTAAAATGAACAGTACTGTGCTTAACATCCTGTCATAATTGAAGCATCATTTTCATAACAATACATTAATTCAGTCATTATTGCAGGCTATCTGAAGACTCAGATAAAACAGCATTGTACCAAATCTAATGTGTGTGCTTTGTTTCTTCTGCATCCATGAGGGATAAAGTCTAAGCACAGCATTAAAACAACAAATTTCTAGATTCTCTGGGTTGCTCAAACACTTTGTACCTGTTAGTACTAGGCACTCCGTATTAGACAACTTCAACATCTATGTTTACAATAAAGCTACTACAGTGTAGATGAGTGACTATCTAGAAGGATAAAAGAGCATCTTACCTTACTTGAACCTCCACTACCTATTTGCTTTAATATTGTATAAACTCTTCCTTTGACAGTAAGACATTCATGTGAGGGCATGGAAGCTGGAACCTGTGTACACAGAGACAAAGTTAAGAAAATAACTATTGGTACACATGCAGCAGAACTTGGCAGAGCTCTACTTTTTATTAAGTTAATATGCATTAAGTTGTCTTGGTCTTCCTGAACAAGATGAAGCGTATAAGCTAAACTTTAAACATGTCTATCTTGAAAACTAAAGATCCCCATAGCAAAAGTATTTGTATAATGATCATCACTTGGCATGTTAACATCACTGAACTCATAAAAGATACCAACACTCTTCACACTGGAAATCAAGAAAATAGTGCTTTTTAATAAGGCTTGTCAGATCATTAAAGACACCTCCCTCTTTACAGATAGTAGTAGAAATTAGATTACTTAAGAGATTTCAGCCACAGCGTGCAACTAACTTAAAAGTGTACTCAAATCACCTACTACAGAGGGATCTGGACAGGCTGGACAGATGGGCCGAGGCCAATGGTATAAGGTTCAACACGGCCAAGCGCCAGGTGCTGCACTTGGGTCACAATAACCCCATGCAGCGCTACAGGCTTGGGGAAGAGTGGCTGGAAAGCTGCCTGGTGGAAAAGGACCTGGGGGTGTTGGTCAACAGCCAGCTGAACACGTGCTAGCAGTGTGCCCAGGTGGCCAAGAAGGCCAACAGCATCCTGGCTTGTGTCAGGAATAGTGTGGTGAGCAGGACTAAGGAAGTGCCCTGTACTCGGCACTGGTGAGACCCCACCTCGAGTACTGTGTTCAGTTCTGGGCCCCTCACTACAAGAAAGACATTGAGGTGCTGGCGTGTGTCCAGAGAAGGGCAAAGCTGGTGATGAGTCTGGGGGACAAGTCTTATGAGGAACAACTGAGGGAACTGGGGCTGTTTAGCCTGGAGAAAAGGAGGCTGAGGGGAGACCTTATCGCTCTCTACAACTACCTGAAAGGAGGTTGCAGACAGATAGGGACTGACCTCTTCTCCCTGGTGACAAGTGATAGGACGAGAGGAAATGGGTTCAAAGTTGCACCAGGGGAGGTTTAGGTTGGATATTAGGCAAATTTTTTTTTCACTGAAAGGGTTATCCAACATTGGAATAGGCTGCCCAGGGAGGTGGTGGATTCACCATCCCTGGAGGTTTTTAAAAAAAGGGTAGACGTGGTACTCGGGGACATGGTTTAGAAGTGTTTTTTGTCAGGTTAGGATAATGGTTGGACTCGATCTTAATGGTCCCTTCCAACCTCAACTAGTCTATGATTCTATGATTCTATTTTACTTGAAGCCAACTACTACCTAGCAGGCTTCAGTGCTGTGAAGCTGAAACAGCCTGTATTGCCCATACCTGCTACACCAACCTGTAGAACAGCCACAAATTTTAAACATTAATCCTCTAGTAGGAAGCTTTAACATATCCTCATATATACATAATTCTATCTACAGTTGGGAAGACTCCTACCTGAGTGTGCAACCCATCTAAGGTAATCCATTTTTACCTGATTTCAGGGCACTACAAATGCATCAAAATTTGTGAAAACTAACAAAATGGAGAAGGAATATAATTCTTCCTTCTTTTACCTCAGACTCTTATGTTTAACACATACTGCTTCTTTTTATAGGTACACCACTCTCACAGGCAGTACCACTATGAAAACACAGTAGAAGAATAGCGACTCTAGCCTCTGTCATGAAGTAGGATCTGAAAAGGCTTAGATTTCAGACATAAAGGCTTCAGGATTTTGACACACTGAACTGATTTTTCAAGAGCTGACTAATCTTACCTAAATTCAGACATACATATGAAAAAAACAATTATTTTGAGAATAAACAATACAGACTACTTTCAATTACTCATCCAGAAAGACGAACAGCGACTTTAGGTTAGAAAAATATATACATACATATATTTAACCTAAAGTAGTCTCCAAGGAAAGTTACATACTGAAAAATGGCAGAAGACAGCCTAAAGTTGTTACCTGCAAGCCAACTTGATTTTGAAATGGAGTTGCTGGAGTATGTGGTAGGAAATATGGGAGCTGGCTGTAGGGAGTAGAAATCTGACATCCTGGTAGAAAGTTGTTCTTTACAACTGGTGTTCTGAAACTAAAGGAAATTATGAACAATGTCTGCAGTTAGTTGCATTTTTTACAGATTATTCTAACAACAAAGTTCAAATCTTCATTGCTTCTTGAAAGTTATTGACGAGCAGAAGCCCAAGCCTCTGCTACATTCAATCATTAGCATTAAGACCACTTCAACTTCTTGGCTTAGAAGTACGCTTAAACTCTAATGTACTTCGGAAGTACTTCTTAAAACAGTAATTAAATCCCCATCTTCAGATACTAGCTGACACTCCCCACAAACTAGAAAATGAAAGCACCATGTAACTATAAGAGCTAAGCATAAGACAGCAAGATAGTCTGAGCCACAGTTAGTTTTCTTCAGTTTATTGTTCTATATTCAAAACCTTTTTAGATGAAGACTTTTTTTTTTCTAAACTGAGCATAGTGAGGCAAACAACTTAGAGGCAGTCATAAGAGGGGTTTTTTTGACAGCTTTAGCTATGCTGTATATGAGCAGAAAGATCAAGTATTTAAGTAGACTAAAGATTGTAAAGATTCCTTCATATTTTTGATTTGTTCCCTTGATGTGTTTACCATATATTTCGTTATATTAACAAATATACTTCTTTCCCACAGTGTTTATAGAAACTGATGCTAAGATCAGAACTGGAAATTAATTTATATGCTTTGGACTTTTTTGTAGAGAATAAAATAACAAAAGTTTGAAGAAAACAGTCAAAACCAGTCAAAAGCACGGTTCTTACTGAACACAAAAGCAGTCAGAAATTCTGCATATTTACCATGTGCTGTACACACTGTATGTAATGAGAATGTAATTTTTTAAAATTTTCATATTATCAAAGTTTGAAGGAAGCAAGAATAGAAGCTATTCAAGAACTACTTTTATCAAGTTCCATCATGAGATGATATGTTTCTTTCACTACATATGTTCTAAGTTCTACAGCTACAGAGAAAGAGGTCCTACCAACAGGAACAGTGCCTAGTCATCACACAGCCTTGACCTATATGATTCATCCTAGAGACTTATGAAAATAGTAAGTAATCATATAATTAGAACGATTTATCAACATAAACACAGGGGTTTATGCCTAATTTAAGATTGCACCGATAAACAAATGCTAGCATTTCCTAACTTGAGTGCCCGATCCTGCAAGCCTCTAAATTCCTTACACTTATCTTTAAAACCCACAGATGCTTGCATCACAGGAACCAGGCTGATATACAGTTATCAATCGAAAAAGCCTGTCAGCCACCCAAAAACAAGGCATCCAAAAGAAAGTATCATGTAGCAGGGATCAGAGAAAGAGGTAAATGCTGTAATAAGGACTTATTGATTTGATGGTGTACTTCTAAATGCTGAAAAGCTGAGAGGGAAGACAAAGTTCCCTAAATGCAATCTGAATCTTCGAGTCAGGCACTTGACATCAAGTGTTGGAAGCACTCGGAAATGTTGTTTGTTATCTGAACAGAAAAGCTTAAGAAACCCTGTTAAAAATTGATAAAAGTCTTTCCAGATATCGACTACTGAAGACACCAGCGTGTTCAGCTCAAAGTGGCTTACCAGTCCATATAATCATTAGAGGCAGTGCTTGGCGTTCCACAAACATGTGACGGATCACTTCTCTTAGAAAGAGCATCTGGTGGTGATAACCCTTTTGAAACAGGAGGACCAGACTGTTCAAGGCTCAATTGATTTCCCTAAAGAGGGCAAAGCAAGATATTATTGCACACAAAGAGCCACAATTAAGAACACAAAAATCACTTTTTCAACATGTGAAAGCTGTTGCAGCTAGAAAACCACTACATATTCCCGTTACTTTACCTCTCTATAGGAGCTTTTCTGTGTCACTTCTTGAATTGGCCATTTTTTTCTGGCATTAATGCAGTTTAGTTTAATCTGTTCCAACTGCTTTCTATAGCTTTCACCAGAACTAAATTGTTGCTGTTGACTTTCCAGACTCCTTGGCTCTGGTATCTTCAGCTCCTGATGCAGGACTTTATTTTCTGGGGAAAAAAAAAAAAAAAAAAAAACAAACACAAAACCAAACCCCCCAAAACCCAGATTATTAAAAAGACAGTTTCTGGCATATTTATCCCACAGTTTCTAGAAGAATTTTACCTCACTTTCAATATCTGAATAAATGAACACAGTTGACTTACTGGAATCAGACATTAATGTTATCTTCAGGATTCATATTCAGTTCAGTGTAATAACATGACAACTTTCTTCAAAGTGTTAGGATACTACTACAACAGTAACAGAGATACAACTGTTTCCTTCACCAATACACAGAACAAGATCATATTTATCATTTGTACTACAACATCCTGGGATACTGAGCAGGTTTATAAAGCATTTAAAATAAGCTTATTGCAATACTTCAAATTACAAGTCTCTTGTCTTGTGACAATAGGCAACCTATAACCCAGTGTAATAACTGAAGCCGGAGGCATAACGGGACAAGGCACGCTCGCTCTCACGGTTCCTTTTGCAGAGGTAATAGGACATTGAATTGGTGGAAGATGGCAGGGCAGGTTGCAAATAGCACAGCCTAAGATTGTTCCTTCACATGCTCATTCAGTTTTCTTCTCAAATAACTAAAAAGCAATATCCCACGCTAAGCATAAATTGAGTGCAATCCAGCTACTGAAAGACTATGCTACTGCAACGACCACCTTGTTTGGAAGGTTGAATGAAGTACAAACAGGGAAAGTATGATCTGAAAGGCAAACTGTTCCCCACTCAGTGGGAAAGGTTTTGGTGGAGTCTTGCGGGGGGACACTGAAATTGAAAAAAATCACAATTTTTCAAACTACATCATTTTCTTTCATAAAATAAGTAGGTACATATATAATCCTAAATCCAACCCTTGCGATATTATTAGACATTGTCACCTAATTTCTTCAGTAAGATCAGAAATCAGAAAGACATCTAGGGAACTAGATTTCTGATGAAACACAGAAATGGCAAGTAACTGTAAAACATTAGTACAGGTATTCCATATTCCATGGTGTTGGTGCTAAGTCATTAGTAGTAACGTTCTAAATTTTACCAGCCCTGAAATACTTGCTGTAAGTCCAAGTTATTTATAACATTTCCCAGAAAAAACACTATGTAAGGTGGTCTCACACCACCCCTATTTCTATATCATGAGGTGACTCCGCACAATAGTCAAACTCCATGCATTGGATAAACACTTCAGGAGAGCTTAGGTTATTTCTGGAATACACCAAAAATGTCTTTTTCTAAAATAAGTTAAAAATCTTTCCCCAAAAGTATATTAATAATCCAATAAGAATCTCAGCCATTCAAATGACAGCAACACTTAGTTGTCTTTTAAAAAATAAAATTTTATAAAAGTTAGACAGAAGCACCACCATGTGCTATATTTAAAGACAATTACAGAGCACAAGGAACAATACAGTTAAGGCTGAAACACCATGTTTAAAGCAAGAGCATTTACAGTAATCAGAAGTGTAACAGTGCATTTGACTGACACTGAAATTTAATAAGCCTCTAAAGAGTACACATTTATTTAGTACAAGTGCCATTCACATGAACAAAGGATTCCTGCGGTACAAGTTCATAAATTGTATTACACTGAGTATATGGAAAAAACAGGAAAAATAATTCAGGGTTTTTTGCAGGACATAGGAAAAGAGGGCACACAATTTGCCTTTCGACAAAGTGTTTTCATACTTTTGGGAAACTTCAAAAGAAAGTAACTACGACATTAAAGAAACTTATTTATTCTATACTTTGCCCAAAGATTGAGATGCATGCATATGCTGTAGTAAAACTCAGGTGAGGAAAACACTATATTACAAGTTAAGAAATGTCCAAAGTGACATAAATTTAAAATTTACAAGTAACCATGCATGGGGCAGTGAAGCTGACCAAAGACAACAGATACTTAAGAGATTAAACCAAGAACAAGACAAAAGAAGCCTGATCAAAGCAGAACCAAATAATTCAGATATGTGAGCAATCCTAATACAATAAATAGTCCCTGATGCATAAAAAGTAGCAGAAAAAAAAATACCTAGAGTTTCTGTACTAATGGGTAAATGGGATAGAAAACGCTGAAAGCGCCAGATGATGTAGATGTTCTGCATTCAGAGAGAATTGTGGGAGCTTGCACTTTTTTCAAGTGAAAGACAACATCATGGTCTCACCTTTTTAATCTTACTTCAGCCAAAACAATCTCAGATTAAATGTTGACAAAAAATTAGAGCTATGGTATCTATAGGGTAAACTAGGAGCATATACAGGGAAAGTCACAGGAGAAGCAAACTACTAAAATTTGAGTCTGTCTCAAAAAAAAAAATCTAAACAGACTGCCCCTCAAGAACATTATAATCTTTAGTTTGAATTTCTCTGAGCCAACATCCACTTTTTTTTTTGGTACTGTTATCTGATATGCTGGCAACATTTTGTAATACTCAGGCTGGCGAGTCAATCTGAAACCTTGCATTGTTGCCGTTTCAATGCCTTTTTATGTTGGGTCTATTCTAAGAGCATAATGAATTAGCACTATACATTGGCATTTTACTTCAAGCCCAGGACTCTACTTTCTGACATTGTTGCAGTGGAGATTTTTATGGGTTTTGGTTTTTTTCAGTTTTTTTTTTCCCCGCTTCTTTTGTGGTTTGTTTGGGGTTTTTTTACTACTTCAATAGGTACCACTCAAAAGCCAATTTTTAATTAAATGCTCTTAAATTCCAAGTAGAACAATTATTTTCCACTTTTTGAAGAATATTTTCTTTAGCAATGCATTTTCTTTAAAATACAGAACAGCAAATTTTCAATCATTATTCTATTTCAAACTACTAAAACATAGCCTATTAATAGTTACCTTCTCTTTTCATCACAAAACTTGTATCCATTTTGGGTTTGAGTGTTACAGTTGAATTGGTAGCCGTTTCTAAGCTATTCTCATCCAACACCTGCAACTGTAAATAATTTTTTTCTTTTAAGGACTAAAGAAAACAAAAAGCATCCTAAAAAGAATCAAAGCAGATCCCAAGCATACTGTCTGAAAGTCATTTCCTTATGATAATTAATGACCGACACACCACAAAGCAAATATGCTTCAGAAAACAGTGTAGGGTACACAGACAAGTATTACTGATACCATTTTTAAATCCATCAACACCCTGAATTTCCATTTCTTTCATTTTCTTTTGGCAGACAGGGACACAGGACATGAAAATGCAAGGCACAGCTCAAAATCTCTATCAAAAGCCACAGTTTACAGCTAAATAGAGCACTTAGTGAACCCAACGGACTTCATTGCACAGAGTACTTCCCGTGATAAAACTCATGACTACAACTGAAAGAGCTCCTGTAGTCAAGAAGAAATCACTCTTTATAAATTATATGACAGATTTTTAACACCACATCATTTCTCCCATCAGCTGTATTGTTCAGAGAAATTTCTTTCTTAATGCCTGATTATGCACAACAATTTTCAAGTTTAAAACCCACAACGAATGTTTCTATTCACAACTGATTATTTAACAAACATGAATATTCTACCTTATTTCTTTCTTGAACTGAAAAAAAAAAGTTTATTATTTTCCTTTCTAAGTTCCTTGTATCTATTTTTTAAAAAATTAACTTACCTGTAAGTCTCCCAGGTCATATGAATCACCCCCACTAGATTTTGGTTCTGATGGTGGAAAAGGTGCAATGAAGGCTGTACATTTGGAGCCGGATATTTGCCTGTTGAAATAACATTGTTAATTACATCACGTGCCAACATATAGTGTCATGATTGCCTTTTATGAACCAGATGGAAAAGGCAGTTGTGTGAAGCCTTTTGGCTACAAGTTTCAAGTACACAGAGAAGCAGGTGCAGTCTGACAGCCAGGTGAGAAACAATACCAAAAAATCTGTAACTATGCCACCATCATCCTATGAAATCACGGATTACTTAATCGGTTGTCTGCCACAGAAAAACAGTAATAAGCTATGGCTAGGAGCCTAAACCCTAATGGTGTGTTTCAAAGTAAATTTTTAAATACTTACAGAATACTATTTTGTGAAACACCTTATCTCACTACTTTCACAGATTCATAACATGGAGCTTTACCTAACTTCTAAGATGTTAAGTATGCAGTTTTTACTCTTTGGTTACTTATTTCTCCCCAGAGTTCCCATTTCTACATGAATTTAATTACACAGCAATAAAAGAGGAAGCAACAGACTTGACTGAGGGGGAAAGCTTTTTCTTTATTTACTTTCAAGCTTCGGCCAGGTAGCAAAGTGCTATTTTAGTTGACATTCTTCCACTGCTTAACGGTTATTCACAATAAAATGAGCATAACCACTTTCCTAATGCAATTATGGATTATGTTAAAGACTTCTTTGGGAAGTTACAAGCCTGCTTTACATCTAACTTCAGGAACTGAAGTACACAAATGTGAAGTTATTTTGAAGAAAGTTTATTTTTGCCTTAGTCTCCATTTCTTTTGGGTCTACTAATTAGCCAGAATAAGATACTGATCTTTGCATGCTCTCATACAAAGAATCTGAGCGGTAAGATAGGAAGTGGGTTATTACAACACCTAGCGCAGTTATAATGACTATTTGTCAATAAGCCTTACATTGATTTTAACATTCTTAACTGATATTTCCACTATCCAACAAAAACATCCTGTTGAAAAGGAGTATCAAGACCTGTTGTGCTGCAGTAAACCCAGTAAGCATACCTCCTCATAACACTAGCTGTAAGGGGAACATCCGTTGTCTTGACATCATCATCAGCATCAGTTACTAGTTTAACAGGAACCCTCCCGAAGGGGCAGGCCTAAGAGCAAATTGGAAGTTATCAGATGTGGAAAGCAGAGTGAAAAGTTTAACTTTTTGAAGCAAAATGTTACATGTTCTACCTGGTTAGATTTGTTTAGTGGTCTTAATGGATTGTGGCAATTAATTAGAGCATCGGATTCCTGTGATTTCTCCTCCCTGAAGGCAAGAAAAAAAAAAAAGAAAAACAACACACTGTAGTGTGTGTGTGGTTTTTGTTTAAATGATGTTTTAAGAAATTAAGAAATCAAGCCATTACCCAAGCAATGGTCTGGTAACAGTAGAAGAATTTTCACCAGGATCATTCCTTTTTATGCTTCTGTGATTTCCAACCATGCTCTGAAGTCCAAACTCTTGTGTATTTGATCCTGTAGGTAAATGAGTTAGAATCATTCAGATAATACTGCAGATTGTAGTTATTTCAAAAGAAAGTGTTATTTTATAATACGTGCAATTCAAAGATACATACATTTGCAGTAATCTAGTATCAATGACATACCAGTATTTTCTGTTGATCTAGACAGGCATCTTATATAACTATATACGATGATAATTCAGATTAAAAAACCCTAACACAGACTCACAACCAAAAGGAGCTTTCAAGGATAAACACAAAATGACTTGTAGCAACTGTTAAATATATTAGCTGCTTGTTTTCTATACACTTCCAAACCCCTTGACACAGGCCAGAAGCACATTCCCTCTTAGAGCTAACTCTGCTAACCAGTTGAAGAATTTACTAGCTCAGTGATTTGTTACCAAAGCCCTTTTGCTGATCCCTCCACCTCACTGACCTGCCAACACAGCACTTATGAGGCTAATCCCTAATTCTTACCAGTTAAATTCAGTTGAACTAGTCTAAGCAATTAGTTGGGTTAAATTAAACCGGTTGATTTCACTAAGTGAAAACTTTGCACGTGCTCCTGTAAGCTATGCTCTACTGCCAGGTCAGGGAAGATCAAGGCAGGCAATAGCAAACAACCCATTCACTAGCCCCATCTCAGCCCAGTAGAGAACCTTGCTCAGTTATTGAAGATCTGGCAGGAGTTATGTGAAGTTACACATTAATCCTAGAACAAAATGTTGATTCAGCTCCTAGTGATGGTATTACTGAGCTTTGTGAAAATAAAGCATACATTTCAGATGTACTTCACAGTAAGCAAAACCAGAATCAAGTTATTTGAAAATGTGTTCTAGAACCTCAAAAGCAGCAAATAGGCAACTCAGAACAACATGGTCATCATCCAAACCTTTTTTGCCCAGAGGTAGAGAAGGTAATTTCTCAGATAAACACGAAGTCAGGATATAATAATGCAAACACATTGGCACTTTAGTAACTGCCCATGAACATGTTCTGCTTATGAGTTATGTTCTAGAAAAGGTAGCTTGATTCTTCATTTAGGGAACGTTGTCGATTATAAGCTCTTTTAAGAGCCTTCAGATATACACTTAACTATTAACTTCAGTTATTTTCCTGACAAACCCTTTTAAAAATTGAAAGTACTATCTGATTATTCAGATAGATCTCAAAAAAAAGTAATATCTTGCATTTTTCAAGTGACAGACACCACAACATGCATTTGCAAGAAGTCAAAGACAACTGAGATACTATAATATGATTTGCTACATCTTGTGGGCATTGTTTTCCCATCAACACAGGAAACTCTTTCACTAACCAATAAACAGAAGAACTCATGGCTATCCACAGCCTACAAAGAATCACAATTAAAGGACTTTTTTATATTCCAATTTCTCTTAACATTTTAAAGTGCTAGATGAGTTCACTAAAATTTGATTTTTATTTTGAAGCCTCCCATGCCCCATTCTACCTTCAGCCAGCAGAAGACAGACTTCTGTCAGATGAAGAACACTGCAGTATCAGCTATTTGTAGTCCATTTTTTTAATAAACTACTTACATCAATAGACTGAACTACTCAGTTAAATGAATCAAAAAGATAAGTGGCTCAATGTATAATGCAGTTCTAAGTTTTTGTTTAATATAACACTGAACATAATTTTGAATTAGCAGTTTACCAATCCAGTATCATCACCATAATCCCCACACATATCCCACACATTTCTTTTTTCCGTATACATAAAGATTTTTTTTGCCCAGTCTTACTGCTGGACTCTCGCATTCAGTTGGTGATCTACCGTACTTTTATTCCTTCATGGTCTGAGACAGCCTATCTGCCTCTCATACTACTCATGACCTACAGTTTAAGTACTAAATTATGTTTTTCCCCACTTAAACTTTTGATTGCACCTAGCACATCAAATACTTTAGATTGCTGTGCATTAATGAAAGAGGGGGGAAAAAGGAATTAAACCAAAGGCTTCTAGACTTGCTGCATGGTTTTTAGAGTTGCATCACTACACTAACTGCATATAACTTGTCAAAAGCTTTCGGAGCAACCTTTTGAACCTGTGAAGAAATGCATTTACACAGACAATATTCCTGTTTTCAAATAAAAGTCTTTCAAAATGGAAGTATGAAACAGACAAAACGTAAATACCGATACAATAAAACAGATAAAACCAGTCTCTGTTGCTCCAGAAGCACCATACAAATTCACTTAAAGCCAAGTTCAGTCGTTTAGGCCGTGCACATCTCTGAGTTTGAGGTATTGAGTCTAGTGCTATCTGCCTTTTAAAATTTATCTTTAAATAGCTGAATCAAAACTTAACATTTTTCAAACACTTAATGTTACAAATTCATTTAAATAAAAACTCAGTGAACATACTCTTCCCCTGAAGTCCACTGCTTCCCAACTGGCAAACAGGCCTTTGACATGTATTCTTCCGTAGTATTCCCTTAGCTTTGACGCAAGTAAAGCCAGTAATAACAGATAGAAATTGTACAATCCACGAAGGAGATGAACTTCTGTGGCACAGTACATCAGCTGGGGCACTAATGATGTCCATATGCAATTAATGGTAATCAGAATAGTGCCAAAAATAAAGTTTAATAAATTAATCCCATAATGTTATTATTGCAAGTTTTGCCAAATGTTTTTTCTCCTCACCCAACTAATGTTTCACACAAAGGTTGATTCAACAGAAGCCAGCCAAATCTCCAGTAACACTGCTGAAGACATACCCCTAAGGAAGTTAAATCAGATCTATTTTGCACTAATTCTATCCTTATACAAAGCAAAAATACGGAAGTGTTAGATACTGCACTTGCAAGAGTTAGTTACATGCACTTCAATATTTGAGTTGAGCCATGTTTTCCAGGCCAAACAAATTTATCTCTTAAAAACTTTCAGGTAACTGTTCCCTTATTGATGTTATACCCAGCAACCAGTATCAGTTATATACTATATAATATATTCAAGCACTTTAATTTTGCAGTGATAAATGCACTGGCTTTGTCCATTTGTAAAATAAATATAAAGTTGAAATGGATTCTTCTTCCTAGATTGGGCTTCACTGAAATATGCTGGTAAAAGTTCTGGCAGCTAAGTGCCACAAGAAGATACAACTCCAAAGTCAGCTATCTGCATAGCTTACTCTGTATGTTTCAGTTCTAATTCTTCTCTATCACCAATAGCGGCTACTTCACACTTTCAGCTGGAAGTCTCTAGTACAAAGTGGAAATACCTAATGAGTCAAAGGAACACCCTTTTCAGAATTAAAGTCTACCATCCTATGGCTCCTGCAAACTAAAGTCATTGCCTCATAGATGGAACAGAGTATTGAGGGAATAAGATGAAAAATTAGATAAATATGACTGTTTGACAGTAACAGATTTTGAGTTTGTATATCTAGAAAGGACAAACATTACAGAATATTTTTTTCAATCAAGCATTACAACATGCAGAAACTCTATCAACAATATAAGAAATTGCAGTTACCTGCAAAGTTCTCCTTCTCCTCATCTGAAAGCAACTGCTTTTTTTGTGAATCAAAGTTTTGTAGAGCAGTTTCCAACATTTCGAGTGGAACAGCAGAACACTCCACAGCTTTCCGAAGGAGCTGCTTACACTTCTTTGTATTTCCTAATTAGTAAGGAACACAGAAGTAGAAATCAAGGGAATAAAAAGTTACACTGGGGCAACATGGTGTTTTTTTAAAGACATGATCACACTCACACTGTCTTATATTCGCTTTGCATCGTTCTATAAAGTCATTGTTTGTTAGGCACTTTTCCCCTTAAATATACACTTTCAGGATATTGCCTGGAACTAGTTACAAGTGAATCACCTAAGTCAATTTTTCACATGAAGTTGAACACCAGGTCAAAACATGCTTTATGAAGTCACAAAAGTGCATTGTCAGCATTTGTTCAGTGTTACAGGAACTGTAAGGAATTACAACACAAATTCTAAAATTCAGTTTTCTGTAGTCTCAGCAAGGAAAGAAGAGCTTTATGGACTTTTATTTAGATCTGACCAGATACAAACTTTATTACGTATGCATTATAAAACAACTTTATTGCACTTAATAGAAATCAAAGTTAAAAGCAGCTGTTGAACCAATCATTACTGCTCCAGAAAGCACTGCAGTTAAGAGAAGGAGTAAAAAGGAAGGATATTGTTTCATTACAATTTTGCACATTACTAAATGCCATAACCAGAGACTGAAGAGAACTGGGAGGGAAGAGGGTGTGTTTTAACAAAATATATTGAAAGCCATCATTTTACATATATAAGCATGTACACATACAGCTAGTAAAAAAACCCATAAGAGTCAAGGAAAGAACTGTACCACAACCAAAACCTTTTCCTTTGTTTAGGGAGCATCAGGGCAAAAATGCAGTGTTTTGCTACGGCTGTTAATTCCCTTGAAGTCCAAATACCCTTCTTCCACAGTTCCAAAGCAGCAAAATGCAAATCACTTTGGTTTTATAGGTGTCACTTATGTAATTATTTCTTATACTATATAAAAGTGTATTTCAGAGATCCATGACATCTCTAGCACTCAAAACTTCACTGACAACTGAAGTTGGCTGTCACTGTCACCTGCAGTTCAGACTGGGCAGGGGGAAGGGGGAGGCAGGGCAGGTTGTATACATTAGGAACTTATGCTGAAGTAACCTATTTCAAGAATATTAAATAGCTGATGGTGGACACTGAAGCAAGGAAACATCAAAATAAGATTGGCTATGATTTCATAACAAATATGCACAAAATAGACTTAAATGCCTTGTTTAACCGTATAATCAAATACTATTTTTCTCCCAAATCCTTAGTAAGGGGATAGACTTAGTATTTCTTTTTAAGAATCCTTAACCAGCATTCTACATTTTGCTATATTTAGTAACCACACATTGCTTCAACAAGACCTGCCACTCAAAATGAAACTATTTCCTCCTAGTATTATGTGCCTCTCGTGGAACGAGAAATAACATTACACCAAAACACTTCTGTGAAAAATGAAATCCCCCTTAACAGATGAGGAACTAAGGCACAAAGTCAAGCCAGAAGTACCTGTGAGTTTCGATGACCCCACCTCATCACATACAAAAAGCCTGAATGATCCATCTAGGCACAACATTCTATATTGCCAAAAGTAGAGTTTTATTTATGGTCATGAATTCCAAGCGACTCACAGCAAATCTTGTTTCAAGCACACTACATGAGGCACACCAAAAGTAAGGAAGAGACAGCTCCTCATCTGACCTGTTTGAATGAAGTGGTATTCAGCATTTAAATAAAAACAAAACAGAATGCTGCCTTTATTGTGTCACTCTATTTTCAGGTTATGAATATTCAATGTATGAGGAAATCCGTATCGATTTTCCAACCGTAATTTCAGAATTTGAACTTGAGCTTTAGCTCGCAATTTTGCTCAAGACAGGGAAGCAAATGTATCATTAACTTTTTCTTCTTAATGCAAAGGGAAAGATAGAAGCAATTGGCAGCTGTGCCAAAGCACTGCTGAAATGATCAGGATAGGGAGGTAACAAAGCATTACCCTCCTCCTTCCTTCTGGCCTAAGCTGGAGACACTCAGTGAAAAAGGAACAGCACTCAAACTAAGTACATACAAACCATGTTAATTAATCCTCTTTGAAGTACCCAGGAGGGAACTACAGCTCCATACACATTACCAAATGTCAAACAGACCAGCTCAAGGATAACAGATACAGATCAGAGAGCACATTGGAGATAAAACAAAGCCAATCATAAATGGCTGATTCATTTGGAATTAGTACTTCATTTCAGGTTGACTATTTGCTGTCAAAGTACAAGAAACTATTGCATGAACACATCCCTTAGCTATGGGGTAACTAAATTCACGAGTGATTGTGACAGAAGGATGAATCTAGTCATTGGTAACCACTAGTAACATTTATACACTGAAATTACACAACAGGTTTTATTACACTTATTTGACAATATCTTTATTCTTGCAGTATTACTGTTTTGTTATTTTTTAATAAGCATACAAGTGCTCAGTAGACAAATTATGAGCTATTTTTTACTACTGTTTGTAAGTTCAACACAACATGTTTATATTAGAACAAGACCAGTCAGATAACTGACTCGTCTGAAACAAAAACTGTGGAATTTCAAGTCACAGATATGCAGTTTCTTGTTCTCTCCTCCCCATTCTGTGTAAGGATCTTATTCAGTATCCTTCCTGCATCAAACATTTAATGTGGCATGTATTTCTGAGGGGTATTTCCACAGCCTTTCCTGCTCCATTACAAATAAATTTATTAAGAAAAAAATGGAAAATCTGAGAAGACAAATAAGTATTTATTTATTTTAATAAAATGGCTCTGCTTCGTGGGACACACTTTGAATATATAAATTGCATCCCCCCCAAAAAAAAACAAACAGTAAAACCAAAAAAGTTCTGGACTGAGAGTCTATTTTCCACAGGCAGTGGTTTTGTCTATAAACAAAAGAAGTACACATGAAGAAGAATATCTAGTAAGATGTATTCAGAATCCAGAATAGAGTTGAGTGTCCTTTATTTATTGTAGTTAACTTCTGGGAGAATTTCTCATACTAGGCAGTATACACAATACTAACATGATACTTGCATGATACTAACAAAAACCATGACGAAAAAACAAACCACAAAAACCTCAATATATCCACCAAGTTGTCTTCTTTCAAAGAAGAAAGCAGTCTTAATGCAATGTGCTTGTCCTTCTGGATGGAGCAAGCTGTTAAAGGGAGGAGGTAAACAGGGTAACACAGATCGCAGCTCAAGCCACCCATGGAGACAAGACTGAAAAAAGACACCCAAAAATACAAGCCCATGTGTAGGCAGCACAATCGTGCTACCAAGTAGCAGGGCCACTTTCTCTGCACACAATAGGAAAGAAGTGACATAAGACAAGGTGAACTTTGTGGATTCAATACTTTTGTGGTCCAAAGTACTGAAGACATATTGTTCTAGATATATTAGAGCATAATTTAGACAGTCTAGAATAGTCTAGAGGGAGAACTGGAAGAACAAAACTGGAAGATCAATAGCAAGGAAAAAACCTCTCAGAGATAGTTTAATACATGAAGGAAAAAGGAAAAAAAAAAAACACGCAGTGATGCAAAGGCAGTTATTCATCACCTCCTACTAGCAGACTGATGACCAGACAGTCTCCAAGCAACTGTTGCTGTGGAAAGACCTTTTACTGCTGAGCATGCCACGACATGGCATGGAATACCCCTTTGGTGAATTCTGGTCAGCTGTCCCAGCTGCATCCCCTCCCAGCCTACTCACTTTGGGCAGAGGAGGGGCCAAGCAAGAAACAGAAGTCTTCAAAGCTGTGCGAGCACTGTTCGGCAACTGCTAACACACTGGTGTGTTACCAACACTGTTGCAGTCACAGACCTAACAAACAGCACCCTATGAACTGTTGAGAAAATTAACCCCACCTAAGCCAGATCCAGTACACTGAGTAACAGGATAAATTAATTTAGAAAGTAAGCTGTCAGTGCAGCTGTCCCTACCAGGGACAGATGGTTCAGGCATTCTTCAAAGAAGGGAACCAGAATTTTTAAAAGATGTTATCACTCTCACATCAGAATGGCTTGCCTAAAACACTGCTGTACTGCACCATATGACAAAGATTACCATTCTATTTTGAATACTGACAAGCCACAACCCCCCAACCGACTCAAATGTGACATCTATCATACTGTCAAAGAAATCAGTCCACAGCATTTATGAAGCAACAGCAGACATCAGCCATCTCCAATACCCCAACATGACTGTTCAAAAATGGAACAGGAAACAGAGTCAATTAAAATCCAGTTGCTAGCTACTTAAGATCCCGAGTGGCAGAGGGAAAAATTTAATTGCACATTTACCACATATTTTGGTTTAACAAAAAACCCCAAAAGAATCGACACAGTTGCTTTTTGGAAGAAGCCAGAATTTCTGCTGCAAGCAAGCTTGAAATATCTGAGGGGAAACTACCACCCAAGTTTGAGCATAATTTTTCAACACAGCAAGAGCTTTACTCATACCTCCCACTGTAAAATCTAAGCTTAAAAAAAAAAAACCCAAACCAGAAATCACTGCTAATTTTCATCTTGTTTGAAAGTTATTTCTAAAAAGGAAAAAACTATTGAGAACAGTGCACATATTTTCATTTAAAAATGAACACCATATTCTCATTAAATCTCAAAAAAGAAGAAAATTCAGATTTCTTTTTCTGATTTAATACCTATCAGTTTCCTTGCAAATTGTGTAACAGAGCAGAAGTTTAAAACAACAAAACTTAGAACACAACAGCAACACCAAAGATTTTCTACATACCTTGTGACAGCTCAAACTGTGCAAAAGCCACATGCACAAAAGCAAACTTCTTGCAGTTCAGTCTGGCCAGATGAAATTGGTCCCGTGCCTCCTCTGGATCTTGAAGACTGTAAAGACAGCATAGCAATAGTTACACACGCTAAAGAGCCTAAGTAACAATGATGAAGTTCCATGTGCTGCATGACAGCTCTAGATAATCCTGGAAAAGCAATCCATATATATCTGAAGTTTCTTCTCTTCCTTAGAGTCATTAGCGAAGTACAAATAACCAGGGTTTTAAAAAGCTAATAATTCAAAGATATGAAGCTGACCCTTTCCAAAAACAAGAATGTGCTCAAACCTGAAGAGAAAGATTAAGGACTTATTCTTTGTCACTGTTTATATTATTCCTCGAAGTATGTAGCTATTTTCCCTCAGAACACCCACTAACCCATACACACTAACACCATCCAGAGAAAAATCTCTATTCTTCTAGACACAGCCACTCCTACACTAAGAAGGTTGCAAGGCAGGGGGGGACAGGGAGGAGATTGCTTTAGAAACACCAAGCCTGGAAGAATGTATCATATTAATCAAATCAGAAGAAATATTATATACACTATTGGTTATATCCTGCAGCAATATGGTCACAAAGTTTCCAATCTATTACATTATAGCAATACTGAACATGAAAATTTTGCTAGAGGTTACGAGCTTTTCTACATTGAAAAGCTTTTGCAACTTTACCCGAATTGTCAGATTCCCTTAACAGAGATGTAGGTCACAGAGGAAAGTTGTTTCTGTTGGTACCTCTGCAATACCATACCTATAGAAAACTAGGACACAACAAGAGCATATACCCAATAGCTACCTCTGTCAAGTGTTCTATGGGAATATCAGCTGCTTACAGGATGCAGGGAATGAATTCCATTTTTCCCATACTCCTAGGCAGCACAAGTCTTATCAGTTAAATTCACCTTGTGCTACCAAATATAAGTCTGTTTTCTGCAGACACACCAGAAACAGCAATGGTAAACATGGTATACTTCAAAAGTGTAGAGATTGTGCCACTAAGTCCAAACAAGATGCTTCACATTTAACAGTTTCTTTACTTTTACTAAATTTTATTCCTAGTTTTACATTCAGCCATAGACTGCTAAGTAGGACAACCAAAATGCTTGCACACAGTACACCAACATTTAAATATTCTAGAGGATCTACAACTTAAGTAAATACTTGTCAAGATAGAAAAGGCATGAATCTCTATCACTATGAAATAGTAAATTAGCATTATGTTTCAATGGACTCCCTCCCTCTTTATAATATTGAAAAAAAAAGAGTTCTTTTAACACTTTTATTAGCAAAATCTACAATCAAGAAATAAAGGAATTTCTTCCAAAATTCCACCCTGGTTCAACAGGTAAGCAAAGATAGTACTTAGAAGTGGAGATAGTGAAAAATTTATGACAATGTCTCAAAAAAGTACAGAAAAATACAACAAAGGGCTAAAGAGAACATATTTCCAGTAAAATTCTGTGGAATTAAGAATGAGAAAAGTCCCTGTTACAGTTTAGGCATGTTACTGGACTCCAATAAGTTTAATAAACTCAGCTCTGATCATTCAAAGCAATAGGACAGGCACAGGCCATCTGCAGGCAAAGGCAGAGTAACAGGAATTACGCTGTAACAGGAACTACATTCACTTTCAAAAAGCACGTTAAATTTTAAGTTCCTGTAGAAAGCAGAAACGACTTGGATAGCAATATGCAGAACAAGACCTAACAGCCACAGGCATCAAGTGCCACACACTTGGTGGCACTGTGCTACAGCCAGAAGCATTACATGAAAGCAGGGCTGGCATGGTTAATGTGTGATACAGATGCACCTGACTGTCCACCTTTACCTGTTTGAGTACATTCAAGGGTTCTTCAAACAACCTCAGTATCATAATAGGTCAAAAGGTTTTGGTATAGTCAGACTGCAGCTAGAGAAGATACCAGGACGATACAGGTCCAGTGCCAAGAATGGAATAATCCAGCTTTGATCAGAAGAAAACTGTTGATGCCAAGAGACACTAAAAATCTCAAGCTGTTGTCACTGCTTCTGAAGTTTGTGATGCTCTGACTTGCTTTTCCTGTTAGGTGGAACATTTGGGAGAACAGCAAACAAGTCTGCTGAAGAGCACCTTTCCTCTCCCATCAAAGGCAGTATCATCAGAGCATGTATGTATCAAAGTGTTACTTTCTTTGCAATAACCAAAAAGATTAATCAGAAGCACTCTACAAAGTCATGAGATGAGAGGATTTTCTATTAACAGAAGCTAAAACTGAGCAGACAAAACAGATAGTACTAGACAAACTGACAGCCAGGAACAGAGAAGGTGAGTGTGAAACACTAGGGAAGTCTCAAACACCAAGAAAATTATAAGCAATGAGTGAACATGCCAAACAAAAGATCCAAATAACCACTCACTGATTAACTTAACATTAATCTTCAAAAACTACAGACAAGCAAAGTTGTTTTTTAGATCTGATTTCATGTTCTGATGTGATTACAGTTGTAGTTCATAAGTGTAGTTTCATATAAATAATTGACATTATATGCCACTGAATGAGAAAGCATTAGGTTATAGATTATAAGAACTGACTAATCTCAAAGGAATTTTCAAATGGGGGACCATCATTTAGGGAGATACAGCATAAATCCCAATGGAACCTTACTACATCAGATTTTGGTGGGTATGCTTTTTAAGAGGGGTTTGGGAGTAGTTTGTTCACCTTTTTTTAAAAATAGTTTTCATTAGCAAGTCAGGAAACATGACTGGTGGTATTTGCCAATTAAAGACATGAAGCAGAAAACAGAGCAGATTTGAACTACCCAGTGAGACAGGTAGATTCCACAGTAATGCTGGCTACCAAAGCAGAAGGTATTTTAGTATAGCTATAGACAGTGCATTAACAGTGAAACAAAGATAAGACTGCTCTCCCAAGAAGGTCCCCCTAACAGCTGTAGCAATGAAGCAACTAAAGACACTTCAGTGCGACACCGCAACTAAAACTGTTAATAATATTCATGCATTCTTGCATTAACAAGCTGACAGTGCCTTCAGTTCTGCTTTCTGCAATACAACACACAGTAACAAACATAGTTCTAGTATCCATTTTAAAAATATCCGCACCTTTAAAACCTTGTTTTAAAGGTCAAGTGGAAATAGGTCCAAGATTTTTAAAGTAATTAGGGAGGTAGGAAATAATCTTTCTGAACTTGAACTGCTACCGTACATAATGAAATAACAGATGTGACTCGGTAATAGCATCTTATCACCATTCTGTAAAAGAAATTCCAGGAAGCATGAGCTGGAAGCCTATGCTACATAATTTCTGTTCTGTGGACAAGCAACTAACCTTTGAACAAGAACACCATCTCTCAGTATCATTAAAGATAGGTGGTGTTGCTGGAAGATATGCTTTACTCCCCTTACACAAAAACACCTTACCTCTTCAAGATACTAAGGATTCAGAGCAGGTCATTATTCACTCCTGCTTGTTTCTCAACAGTAGATTCAACAGATTACTTCCACTGTATGCTTTTAGTAAACACTGATGCAGCAAGATCCATGCAAATGACAGTACAGATAAAGAAGCAGACAACATCATACTGCAAGATCAAGCCACCTGCCAAAAAGCCAAACAGGAGGACATACCAGAAAAAGAAAAAGACTAGCTATACTCACTGGAAGACAACCTGCTCAACTCTAATTGTTAAGGATTGCTGCAATGTTAAAACACAGCTCTTCAAAATATTTGCTGTAAAGATATTTCAAGTGACAAAAGAACTCCTTCCAAAAAAAAAAAAAATCAAATAACCCTGTCCCAAGTTATATCTGAAAATGACTGAACCACCACACTGTTCAAATCTGGACTGAATAAAGCAGTAAATGATGTTGTGGTTTGGGCCAGACTGGCCACTGAAACAATGACAGATGCTCTCCCCCAAAACAAGGACAAATGATCACAGTCAAACCTAATTTCCTGAGTATGAAAGTATAGAATGATGTTCTGAGATTGTCCTCTCACCCTAAGGCAGTTAATTTAATGTAGCTGGGATGAGTCTTTCCTAGTAAAGGAGAAAGACCAGCCAAGGATAGACCACTATGGTTTGACTAGATGGATTAGATAATCACAAATTGTCGATCTCACAGCCACATCAGTTATAGAAGTCCACAGGAAATTAAGCCTAATTTACAACATACACAGATTATAGTTACCCAAAATTATCAGATTTCACCCATGCAGTTTCTTTTAAGCTGAAGTATAAAGATTTAAAAAAAAAAGTCTCAGGCCATTTCCCCATGTACCTTATGCATAGAACCCAGAAAATAAGTGTGTTAACATCTCTAAAATCAAATAGCTCTGAAGAACCATGTTTATGAGCATCTACAAAAAAATGCAAGTACTGTGGCGACAACAGATAAACTGACTAGCCAAAGCTGCTCAGAGTTTCAAGGAGCACATATGAAAACATCCACACTCAAAATCATAGAATCATAGAATGGTTTAGGTTGGAAGGGACCTTGAAGATCATCTAGTTCCAACCCCCCTGCCATGGCCAGAGACACCTTCCACTAAACCAGGTTGCCTCATCCAGCTTGGCCTTAAACACCTCCAGGGATGGGACCTCAACAACTTACCAGGGCAACCTGTTCCAGTGCCTTATCACCCTCAAAGTGAAAAATTTCTTTCTATGTTTAATCTAAACTTACCTTTTTCCAGTTTGAAGCCATTACCACTCCTCCTATCACTACATGCCCTTGTAAAAAGTCCTTCCCCATCTTTCCTGTAGGCCCCCTGTAGATACTGGAAGGCCACAATAAGGTCTCCCTGTAGCCTTTTCTTCTCCAGGCTAAAAAAAAAAACAACTCCCTCAGCCTTTCTTCATAGGAGAGGTGCTCCAAATGATAATTTGTTGCACAAACCACTAATGAAGACAAGCTATTTTTATCTTCAAATGCAGAATTCTTAATAATGAGTTCTTATATTGAAAATTTATACTTACGCCTTTAACTCAGCAAATCTCACAAGGATGCGAGCATAGCTCTCATCTTGACTATGCTTTTCTGCAGGTAAAGCAGTCACCGCTTGACTGTAACGACCAATGAGTCTATTCAGTAGGTTAACATCCATCTGAGGAATACCCTTTTTCTCTAGCCTAAGCAAAAAACACAGCCAGTCTTCTGGATTATTTGTTGTCATCATTATTTGATTAACAGTTCCAGAGTTATCTGACAAAAATAACGAAGGAGATTGATTAGAACTGCAGCAATCATGACCAGAAGAAAACATTTTTATAAGCGTGCGTGTAAGACGACCAGTGATTTTATTTTTTAAAAAACAATACTAGAGCACATTTAACTAAGGAAACAAGGAGAGATTAAATGTATTTTGTGGTCATTAACATTGAAGAAGTGTCAAACCTTAAATCCTTTCAGTTAATGGCTCTTTCACTCAGTCTAGGTCAAGTGGCAACAGCATAACAAAAACACATACCTGTTGTATCAGCTGAGATTTTAGTACAGTTAAGCTCATCTGTAATGTTGTCTTCATTTCTGTATTTGTTTTTCAAGTCTCTAACTCTATTCATGATTGAAGCAATTTGTGGCAATCCTCTTTCACTTTGGTCCTCCTCCTCCATCTGCAGACACAAGGTTAAAAACCAATGTTACCGAAGAACCCTGTTGTAGCGCACCTTAATTGGAATTACCATGGCAAAGCCTCTCATGTATATTGTGCAGATTAATTGAGACTCAACCACATTACGTAACATAAATACTCTATTAAGCCTTTGTCAATGTAGTTATACAAGTAAACTTCTTAGCAGAAGCCAATGTAAATGAGCAAAAGGAACTGGTACTTAACTGATGTGGCCATACTAGTCCATGCTTCACAGTAGCCTTTTCCAATAAGGTATATCCAGTGTTTGAATAAAATGGGGGGTGGGATATGTTGCCTGAATAGCTAGGAGTCTATAGCATTAAACCACATTCTGAATTCATAGGTTAGGATGGCTAAGAGGCAGTCCTCCTCCTAGCTACACACTCCTGCCACTTCTCTGGAATAAAGAGCAATGGAACAAGCATTTGTCAGAGTTCATGGTGACCTGGCTCAGGGACAAATGCCAACAGAAAACTACATTAAAAAAAAGGAAGCTTTTATCTTTTTGCATCATGTTTTTCCTCCTCTCTCAACTGTGTCACCATATGGACAAGAGAAAGGAAAGGCAGGAAGGAGACTTTCATTTGATGATACCTGTAAGGCTGGGCCAGACTACCTTAGATGTGTCACCCCACACATACACCTCCCTTAAACATTTTTGATATGGACAGAAAATTTGATTGCTGTAAATCTGAGGTTTTAACAATATTAATCTTTTCCATGACAGCTATACCTTACAGTAGAAATAATAAGTTTCAAGGCATAAGAGATACTTACAACCCATCTTTTAGCATTATTTCCTCTCTAACGGGCATATTTTTTAACATAATACCTGTATAGTTGGACAGCAAGATGTGCTCTGAAAAATATGTTTATGCCTGTTATGCCTCAATTTTAACATTACCCTTCTCTAAAGCAGCACTTAATTGAAATGCGGTGCACTTATTGATACCACTGAGATTCAAAATCAAACGTTTTGGAACAGTTCTTGTCCGAGTTCTCATTAGGTTGTGCTGTTGCAATATTTTACCGCCTAGATGTCTATCCAAAAGGATTCATGCTAAGATATTACACAAACCACTGAATACAGTTGAACCAGTATGGTATATGTAACAAATTACTAAACTACATTGCTTGTAATGAATAATATTCAGCTTTTGTATTAATTCCTGGCTGGTATGCCTGCTTTATTAAGGAATATAAACCAACACTGAAGCTAAAAGCTGATGATGGAGGGGAGGAATAGCCAGTAGACACGAATCAGAAGATGAGGAAAGTTTACACATGAAATACCAAAGGCATATCTGCACAGAGTTTCACAACCTATGTACAGGCTGGGAGAACCCTAAAGCAAACCAGTGTATTTTGTCAGCTACTAAGAATTATCTCCACATAACTGGAGTAATTTGAGGCTTACAAAAGTAAATATTAGGAACATTATTAAGAAAAAGCTATGTATGTTTAACCTTTCTATAGTCTCTCTGTTCAGGAAGGGCAAACTGTCCATATTTCTAAAGAACACTTCTACTTTTTTCAAAGGATGTGATAGCATCACTGATGTGAGTGGCAGCTTACTAACAAAAAAGATAGTTTTCTTTACTTAAAAGTATGCTATACAAACCTACATTTGACTAACACCTCGCAAATTCATTTACTACAATTCAATCTGAAAAATAAGTTATAGGCTTCATTGCAACTGACATTGTGTTAGAGAAGTATGAACAAAATTGGCTAGAAGTAGGCAAAGTCAGAGATAAAATATCTAACTTGAAGCCTCTGCTCTCATGGTTAACAGTGAAGGCATTTGAAAATTACTACTGCTTTTACATATAAACTAAGCTGGACAATGAATAGTTCTGTGTAAGTCTTAGCAGAATTAAGGCTGTGATGAGACAGGAATGAAATATGCATCTCTGCCTGAAAAGAGTCCAAGAGAAATAAACAGTATCAGTAAGAAAACAAACATATACCTTTAAAAGATACACTATGCATCTACAGCATTATTTTGCACAGTGTGCGACAGTTCAAGGACCCAGGGATTTTCTCACCACAAGGAAAGATAATCATGATCTTGCAAGTTTAATAGACATGTAGAAGTGTGAAAAGATATGGGTGAAAAGCAAGTCCAGCAGAGGTAGGATTCTTTCTAAAGAATAAACTAGGTAAAAGCTTACAAGTTCCTACCTAAGTATAAATTAGGGCAGAATGTACACAGGTTTGTTAGAGTGCACTGAAAAAGAAGAAAGAAAGAATGTAGGGAAAAACATAAAAACAAAGTTAAGGTAAAAGCAAATATCACTGAACTTGGTATTCTGGAAAAGTTAAAAGATTAAGACTTTTGTAACAGTAGCTTAGCTATTAAGTGCTATATGTAAGTGTCTGCAATCATGTATTAAGCTGGTGATTTAAGTCTTTGCAGTTGATAACATCTAAATAATTCTAAGAATTGTTATGGTCCTCACCCTCAAGTCTCAATATATCATAGCACAGTCGTACTCAAGACTGATCTGTTGACTCTAAGGGTCTAACTTTCATATCAACACAGACTTGCAAGACACAGCAAATTAAACTGTACTGAAATTCTAATTGTCCAACACTCATTAGAATACTTAACAGCCCCACCAGTCAAGAAGTGCTGAAAACCACTACTATAGTAAGATGTCTCTTGGGGATACACAGAAAGCTTGGAGATTTTTTCCAGCATAGCTAGTGAAAGAACACACAAACACGCTCAGCAATTTCAATAGATGCAGCACAGGCAAGCACTTGTGAGAAAAAACAGCATTTTTTCCTCTTATTTGATACTTCCACATTTCAGCCACCTTCCCAGCTCACACCTCCTTCCCATCACAATAATATATTAATATTTAAAAACCATTAACATAAGTTTCATAGAACCATAGAATGGTTTAGGTTGGAAGGGACCTTGAAGGTCATCTAGTTCCAACCCCACTGCCACAGGCAGGGACACCCTCCACTAGACCAGGTNTTACCACCCTCAGAGTGAAACATTTCTTCCTAATATCTATTCTAAACCTACCTTTTTCCAGTTTGAAGCCATTACCCCTCCTCCTATCACTACATGCCCTTGCAAAAAGTCCCTCTCCAGCTTTCTTGTAGGTGCCCTTCAGATACTGGAAGGCCCCATAAGGTCTCCCTGGAGCCTTCTCTCCTCCAGGCTGAACAACCCCAACTCTCTCAGCCTGTCCTCATAGGAGAGGTGCTCCAGCTCTCTGATCATCTTCGTGGCCTTCCTCTGGACCCACTCCAAGAGGTCCACGTCCTTCTTATGTTGGGGCTCCAGAGCTGGATGCAATATTCCAGGTGGGGTCTCACAAGAGCAGAGTAGAGGGGCAGAATCAACTCCATATTCCTTACTGTACACGCACTTCTGGCAATCTATTACAGAGATGTAGTTACTTCCTACCTTATGTAGCCAAACCTGTACAGCAAAACCAAACTTCTATACCCTCTGTTTAGCACAAGCTTATCCCATCCTGATGATCCCCTGCCTCCAGAGTCCCCTACTGCTTTAACAAGTGGTACGTTCACAATATACAGCAAGTAGCCAAAGTCGAGATTACAACAAAAGCCAGGGCCTAAAATTGTAACAACAAAAGCCAGGGCCTAAAATTGTAACAACAAAAGCCAGGGCCTAAAATTGTAACATTTCCAGGACAAAAAGCCTCACAGAAAGAGAGGTCCTCAAAGGCTTTATCTCCCAGAAAATTAGTCTTCTCTTCCTCTTCACAGCCCGTGTTCCTCCCTCCACAGGAGTTGCTACACGCAATTCACAAAAAGAGGGAAGACCTAAAACCAGAAGTGTTCTGCATGTACATATCCATAAAGTCAACATGAGCTATGATCCCATTACCATGCTTCTTTTATTCTGCCTAAAAGTTTAGCACACAGTGTTAATCTAAGCTCCTTGCCACAGGTTGAAGCAATTAGTTTTCACAGTGGGTAAGCAGAAAAGAATTTACATGCTCCTTTGTTCAAAGGGGTATTGCTAAAGACAAGTGACACCTATTTTTAAGTTTCTAAAAGGGTGTGAATTTAGAAGTTTAAAGACTAAGGAACTTATGCCAAAACCTCAATGCTATATCAATTTATTATCAACTGAAACATAATGCATGGATACAGCTGAGAGATCAGAATCTAGGCAATCTGAGCAGAGCAAGCATGCTAAAATAAACTGAAGAAAAACTGATGTTATTTGTTTTGCCTACAATAAAAATCTTTAACATTTTCATGAAACACACTGATCACAGCTTTTCCCACGTTAATCAATGTTCCAGGCATCTAATTAACAGGAAAATTTAAACATTAAAAACTGTGGTGAATTAAGTGCATATCCAGGGGATACGACTTCCCAATTACTGTGAAGTTGAGCCCAGAAACAGGGAAGGTAACACACTCTGGACAGATTAAATAGGTTCAAAGAAAGACTAAGTTTGATGGTTGGTGGGTTTTTTGTTTGCTTGGGGTTTTTGTTGTGTGTGGGGTTTTTTGTTGTTTTTTGTTTTTCAATGAATTATTGGTCTTTGTCAATGAAAAGTTGCTGGAAGGCCCAGAGACTAGATCTATTTTAGACTAATTATTGACAGAGATGTAATTGACTGGGATAAAGTAAGTTCATCCACCTCTAATTCCACTATCTAAAAAATAAACCTGGTACCACTTTCAGGAAGCCCCACAATTAATTTTTAGAGTACTAGCTGTTGCAAGTTTGCACTCCTTTAAAAGTAGCAGACTCTCAGCTTTCCCCAAGCAGAAACTATAAACCAGAAAGTTTTTCATGTTTACAGAGCTTGTTTGTACAGCAGAAGTAGGCATATTTCATGATCTTTCTGTATTAGAAATGGCTCACCAAGAATATTAATTCTGCTCTTGTCTATATAGTGGTATTGTTTTAGTAGGTTCAAAACACTGTAGTCTTTTTAGTCTGGCAAAAGCACCATATATGTTAACACCATCAAATGGTCTTAGCATTCCTTTAACAACTCTTGGAGTCCGGTGAGACGTTCACACACGACTTCATAATTTTCTTTGCAGAAAAGCAAAAAAGTACTAAGTTCTGAAAATGGTTCCTTCCTCCAATTACAAAATGAAACATTTTCAGTGGTCTAAGAAAAGTAGAAGCAAGTATCCCCCCAAATAGGGCTGTAAGCAAAACCTATACAGAAGAAAAATTATGAAAACTAGAGACAATATGCTAATTCAGCACTATCTGAAAAACAATTTTGGTTTCACTGAGCTAAGACTAAATAAAAAAGATCCTCCCTTCATTTTTCTTAAAGAGGTACATTGAATAAATTCTAATCTCAGTGCTTGTTTGGAACTTCCTTTACTATCTGTTGTCTCGCTGAAGTGCATAAGGAAAAATCTTAAACTGTTCTGGGACTGACTCTGTAAACTGTCCCATCTTTTGGAGATTATGTTGCTAAAAATTACAGAGGTGATTACTGCAGCAAAGACTGTTCACACGCTATTCTAAAGATGATACTTATTTACTTCACAGGGGGGAAAAAGCCCCACATTAGTCTCCTCATAAGGAAAATTTTGGTACATATTACAGTTTTGCCTTTGATAAATATAGTAGAGGGGACTACGGGAACTCAATACACCAAATCTCCTCTTTATAGGTGAGGATATCCTTAAAGATCTGTCCTTGAACTGTACCCATTCCCTCAAAGTATGGATGAAGTCAGCTTCTCCAAAACCTGAAGCACCACGAAGATCAAAAGAAATTTACCTCAGGTTTATTAATACTGCGATCTCATTACAACTGTAATTGCTAACAATTCCCAGATGGAATTTTTTTTTAAAAAGACGGTATTTATCTTCTCCTCACCAATGTAAAAGGTTCATTACTCTTTACAGTGAAAGCTTGCTAAATGTAGTAGAACAAAAAAATCATTTTCTGTATAAATATGATCTTAACTCTCATCAATACATGTCAAACTTACATTTCTGGTGTGCTGCTTAACTGTTCAAGGTTCAACGTGTACTGTACGGAGAAAACCTCTCCTGAAGAAAGGATATGCCTTGTCAAAAGATAACGTGGATGAGGGTCAGACTATCTCAGATGATCCCAAGAACCCAGCAGAGGCAAGAAATGTAGCTCTCCATCCTGAAGAAGTTCCTGTGTATCAAAACCAGAACGGTTAGACATTGCAAAGTAAATGAATATCAGTATACCCTGTACACTTGCCTCATCTTCATGACATCCCAGAAATATAGTTTTTATTAAATTAATAAAACTAATCCTAGTTAGTAATAAAACTGTACAAAAAAGCTCAAAGACTGCTTTTGGACTAAAGGCAAGCACTTCCAAATGTGTCAGCTTGTTAGGACGTTTACAGATAAAAAATACACTAAGGGCATAACCACCTGTGTATTGTCATGATTTGCAACTAATCCTCCTACTCATGCCAAAGATCAACCATAAACAAGTATTCAGAGTCTCATGTTGGAAAATGCTTTCTTTAAAAGTAATCAAGCAGCAGATTAAGCCATTTATTTCTGCATGAAACACATTCAAAAATCTGACAAGACAGCAAAGACCTAAAATAGCAACATGCTATTCTATAGTCACTCAATAGGAACTGAGCTTGTAATTGCAATGGCTACATAGCAGCACATTTGAGATCTAGAAAAGCCATACAGGACAGGAGGTTAAAGACAGGGAAGCAAAGAACACAGAGAACATGTATGCAAAGATCCAGAAGACACTTTACTTTTTTTAAAGGCTGTTCTGTAACTTCAACCCCTCATACAGGCCCATTAAATAAGGAGCAAAAGGACAGAGACTAGAAGAGCAGCACATGTTGTAAATGGATGAAGTGCCAGATGCATTGAAAATACTTTTTAATTATTGAACAAAAAGGTACACTCTTCCTACCCCTGGAATCTGCTGAAATGTTGCATCTGTTTAAGGAGGTGTAGAGGACAGCAAAAAATTTAGGCAAGCACCCAAGAGCCTGTCTGGCTTTTTTCCTCCAAGTTAATTGATCAGCCTAGATAAATTAAGTTATCCTTTTACCTACATCTTCCTTATACATCCAGACCATTGTGGCTACAACTGTTGTGTTAAATATTTGTTTAGCTCTGTTCCTACAGTCTGATTAAAGTGTCTAATAGTGTCTAAAGACTGTAAGTGGAAGAACTCATAAGTTAAGTCCTGTATTCTGTGTACAAGAGGTAAAAACGTCACCTCAAAATCAGGAGCTTTACCTATGCATATGTTTTCCTATGCAGAAAGATCACACACAAACAAGAGGGGAAAACTAACTGTAGCCTTTGTCTTCTGCAGTATTTGCATTATTCTGCTGATGTATTCAGTTCATTATTTAATAGTGCTCACTATTTAAGCAAAGATGCACTTTCTTGATGGTAGTACAGCAAATGTTGTCTGTTACAGGAAGGAGAACTATCTCCAAGTGCAGTTATATCAACATTGCATAAGCACACTACAGTACTACCAAAGACCCTTCCTGAACATTAGCATCTACTACATGGACATTTACGTGTTCCAGCCCTCGGGATCTTGCCGCCTTGATTTAAGGCAAGAATGGAAACGTGATAACAACATACAACGATCTTCAGAAACACATGGCATTACCTGTCATTCCTCCAGTTATTAATTAGTGTTCTCTAGATATTAAAGCAGAAGCTAGTTTTTATTACCGCTTTGAGGAAACAGATACTAGTTTTCACACTGCTGAATTTCTTTAAAGCCCATGGGAAGTCACAAAAGCAGAAGACTTCATTGTTAAAAGATACAAGCTTTTAGATTAATGTCTATAGAGCAAATTGCAATGGTAGGAATATGAAAGAAATCCTGCAACTTTTGCTTACTCCAGATGGATGTTAAAAAAAATGGTTACTACAAAGAGTCAAGCTAAATTTTTTCTATAAGTAGTCACCAAAATCTGAATTCAGATATGTGGCAGAGCCCTCCAAATCCTCTCTAACTTCAGCTCCCTTCATATCCTGATTACAAGACTGGGTTACAAGATTATTAGTTAGCTATCTAACTAGACAGACTTGATAACTCAACTTCTAACCTGTTCCCTAGTGCAGCCACTAGTAGAAGTCTCTCCTTTATCCAGCCACTATTTCACAAAATACATAGAAACGTGGTGGTTTTGAAGCCTCTAGCCAGGTTTTAAAAGGATATATATGTGGATAATCTTTGTTTGGTTTTGTTTATAAGTCCTAAAGCCTAAATCAAATTTTCTTAAAGGGAAACAAACACACCCAACATTAAAAAAAAAATCATCATTTTAAGAAATCAGCGATATTAACTATGAAAATAAATAGGAAAAACTGAAATCCTAGTGTTAGCTACAAAAAAAAAAAAACAAAGAAAACAATAGGGCTAATCAGAAAGAGGCTCAACAGCGGAGAAGGGGGTGAGCTACTGCAGCATAAACAAAGCAGAGGCTGTGCGGCAGATAAGAGTTATCAAGAAGCAGTGGAGAACAGAGCAGCACACAACCACTGAGACACAATTTTAAGTTGTGAAGGTTTAAGGATGTAGCCAAGCAGTAACGAGGGATGTAACTGAGAGTAGTTTTAATTTAGAGTATGGTTTCAGGAATAGCTATTGCTTTATCAGCTGCACTAGCCAGAGCTGAATGGGTATGCATTCCAAGATTTTTTCTCTCCTTTTCCCTCTCCTTGCCCACATGCACCCTCCCATTTCCAAAACAATTTGCGTAAATTAGCATCAAGCACAGTTCTGCTTTATAGGTATTTCTAGAAAGCGCGACTCCTTAGCCTAACTGAAGATGACTTGCAGAGTATCCTCAACCAATTTTATCTTCTTGTATGTTCGTCAAGTCTGCGTCCAGCTGTATTATCCAGAACTTCTTTTTGGTTTAATTTCATAACATACCCAACTTAAATAAGGGCTAAAAACAACACCACTCTCGAAATCCCTCATAAAATCCAGATTAAAAAATAAATAAATAAATCACGGGAGAAGAAGGCAGAGAAAAAAAGTGGTGAGGGAGATGAGGAGAGACACGCTGCCGGTTTCCTCACCCACAGGGGCGGCAGCCGCGGGCCCCGCTCTCCACTGAGGGCCCCGCTCTCCACTGAGCGCCCCGCAGGGCCGGGGGAGCCGCGGAGCCCGCTCCGCGCGCTGCCGTTCCCCGCAGGCCTGCACCGGGGCTGCGCTGGCCTCCCGCCGGCGGCGGGGAGCGGAGGGCGGGGCCGGCAGGAGGCGAGCCCCGCGGGCACCGCCACCACAGGCGGCCCAAGGCGCGCGGGCTCCGCCACCGNGCTGCTGCTGTTCCGGCCCCAGGACGCAGCTCCGGCCGGACAAGGGCGCCCGCGCCGCTCTGGGTTTGAATATTACCGACGCCCAAAGAGACCGCTTCTCATTGGTCAAAGCGGCTCAGAGGGCGGGGGAGGAAGCGAGCGCTGATTGGTCGGAAGAGGGAAAAACAGCGGAGCCTGCCTGCCTATTGGAGGGGAGTTGTGGGTCCCCACAACTTTCCCCCAGGGCCTCGTGGGGGATGCTCGAGGCGCGCTCTACTGCCCCCCGGAGCGGGTGGGGGGCCCTGGGCGCAGGCGCGTTGCGGAGGGCGCGCGGTGGGGCCGTTAGCCGCCCCAGCCGCTGAGGGGGCGGTGCGAACCCGGTCCTTCCGCCCGGCCGGGAGCTGAGAGGAGGGAGAAGATCGCGCCTCGCCGTTCGGCTGGAGTGAGGGGAGGGCGGGGAGGGCTTCCCTCAGCGGCAGTGGCGTGTTTTTCCCGGCGGGCCGGCTCGCCGCAGGCCCCTCTTCCCCGACGGTCCTTGGGGAGCAGGGAGGGGAAGCTCCCGCCGGAGCGCTGGTCAGCGGCGGCCGGAGCAGCCTCTGGTTCCCCGCCGCCCGGGGCGCTGGCGCGGCTCCAGTCGTTATTCTCGATTCCCGCAGGGAGGGAAAGGGAAGGATGAGCTGGCCGGGTTCAGTTCTCGGTTACAAAGTGCAAAATACAGAAACGAGATAATGCGAACTTAATTAAAATATATTTGAAAATATTTTCATCTTTAAGCGATAACTGGTTATTTTTTGAAGCGTCGTTTAGCTCTAACAGAACAGCGGGACTGTGTCCCGACCAGCTCCCTAAGATTACGTCTTTCCTCTATCTTTTTCCTCAGGCGGATTCTTCATAAGCTGATCCCATATCTGCAGTATGCCCGAGGCTGCCAAAAGCAGCTCTTTCTCTGACCTGTCCCTTTCTTCTTGGAGTTGGATTATAGTAATGCAAATACACTAAGTAGAGCAGTTCAGCCTCTCAGTTTACATTCTGGCTGTACATATTAATTACTGTGTCCTTTATAGCTGTATGGTTCTGTCCTTTATAGCAATATGGTTCTGATGCTTATAATATTTCCAAGCTTGTTAACACACTATAAAAAGCAGTTAGACATGTATATATGCATTATTAATTTGATAAGTTAGTTTTCCATAGACACCACACGACATAGTAATAAAGACCTAAACTGGTCTTTCATTGAAATTTATCTTACTCATCTTTATTCATCTAGAATTTAAGTATCTCATCTAATCTAGTGATACAATCTCACTCTACAGTCAAGGAAGGGGCATTTCAAGAGACAAATTCAGTCCAAACACCTGCTTTAGAATGTAATGGATCATTCAGTGGAGGTGCCTGTTTAATAAGTACAGAGCAATTCTAACTTTCAGCTAAGATTAAGCAAGATGATATTTTTTTCTACGTTGCCTTACTTCTCCTAGCATATGCACATTTTTTTTGTGGGTTTGATGGTTTTGTGGCTGTGTTGGGGCTCTCATGTTCTACCAGAATATGAATCTAGTGAAAAATTGGGAGGTGCAGCCCAAGTTGCATGAATCTCCTCTGTGTCTACCTTCACTTGAGGAACGTCATCATACATTATTTTATTAGCAGTTTTGGTAGGGTCAAGGGAGAAGAGAGTTACATTGTTCCAGTGACTGAATAATGCTGTAAAGAGTTACTTGATTTCTCTAGCTGTGACGAGAAACTGGGATACCATGTACAATCCTGGCAAAACCAAAATGAATGGGAGAAAGAAAACAGGGTAGACCTCTGAAAAAGCAGCAAAGAGAGAAAAAGGTCAGAGAAAGAAAGGCTGTAATACCCATAGAAAAAATAAAGGACCCTCCATTTAGTATTCTTCAGTAAAATATAAAATATTTGTGGTGTTTGGATTGTTGGTAGAACTATCATTCATTTGCTTATAAATGTTTATACTTGTTATTCATTATAAAGTCATAGATGTTTAGAGAATTTAAGAAGTATACCAGTTGAAGTCTCCACGTAAACGTGATTCCAATTTGATAAAAGTGGCACATGAATCACAAAAAGCGAGGACAAGATTGGATGACTAATGAAAGGAGAGAGAGGTCAGTGGAGGAATCCTGTTTCATTATTTCAAATACCTCATCATACGATAAGATTTTTTGTCAGTTTGGATGATGGTATTGCAAATCCAAATGTAGCAAAGGTACAGGTGAGTCATGAAGGATTTTTCAGATGCTGATAAAATCTTTATACCACCCTGTGGTATTTTCTGCAAATGGATATAAGAGAAAGGCCTTCCTCTTCTAGCTGAAAATTCGGCAGCCACTAACACATCCTCTGAACTTGGTATTTGAGGTTTAGTGTCTCTGATACGAAGGGTTGATCTTTAGAAAAGAGGTGGTAGCTCACTGGTTACAACTAATGGCGGGCATTCAGTGTAGCTGATTTGGTGGAAAGTGCATTTGGAGAAAGGTCTCTGGAGTACTTCATGTACTCTGTTTACTGAGAGTATCTGGACTGTTCCTGACTGCTAATGTGTTGCTACAACCTACTGATGACCATATGAAGAAGCAAACAAACATTCTAGATGGCAGAATCACCTCAACAACTGAGATGTTGTTCTGAAAATAATCAGCGGGTAATTAACAAACTATTAAGATTTTCAGCAGCAAGAATAATCACCATATGTCTAGTATTCCTGCTCCTCCTAGGTGTTACATGACGTACTACTTGTTTGTCACTACTGACTATTTTGAGATTTACGGGTATTTTTTTTGTTTTGTTTTTGATGAAGAGAAATAGAGAACAATAGTTAGTTATGTGGATCTTGTCCCATGGTGTTTCTTCATTTACAGATCTGATGCATGCTTTGTGACTGGACTTAGAAAATAAACTTTTTTTTTCACACACATGGGCACATTTGATTACTAAAATAATGAGAACCATTGCACCTGGACTTCTTTTTGTTGTCTGATATCATTTTTTTCTGAATATGTGTAAAATGCACAGACGTGCATGTGCACAAAGTACTGATTTAGAAACTGGATAATCAGCAGATCCCCAGACGGAAGTGTCAATAAGAAGTGTTCAAGCAGTTCATTTCAGAAGGATGCCTCAGGGATTGGCTCTAACCGTGATATATTTTGAGTATTGTTTTGGTGATAAAGAGGTTAATATAAAATGGCTGCCAATCAACTTGATACAAAGATGGTGTTAAGTCTGCAGGCAAATGACTGGGCTGTTGACTAGGTCCTGGGCTGAGGTTAAGCTGACTGAGGGGACATGGAAATCTAGTGAGCGTGACATGAGAAATTGCTGATTAATAACTTTGTGAGAAGCTGATGAAAGCTATAGATCATGCTGTGAAAGGTGGCTGGATCTCACGGGGTTACGGGGGTGTTATGTGAGGAATAGCCAAACTTCACAGGTATTTGAAGGGGAATATTTTGGAAATGGCATCTTTTGTGGAGTACAATCTTACAACACCAGAAGCACCTACGTAACCACATCATAAGTATGAGATCGCTTAGGTAGTGGTACCAGACGTACCAGATTGGCTACAGATTTATCAAAAGTGGGACCAATGGAGAAAAAGGAATTAGAGGCAGGTTCTGTATTTGGGAGGAGACTGGAACAGAGAAAGGGAGGCACAAGGGCAGCGAAAAAGAGCTGAGAAATGGGAAAAGAGGTGATAAGCTCTGGAAAGAAATGCGTACATTTTCTTGCATTTCACAGAAGGCTTGTAGTACAATATGTTATGTTTAGCATAACTTACTCTGATCATTAGTAGAGCTACTACATGAAAATTTCTAAACTGTGCTAAGAGGAGATCAAGCTGGATAATCCAATGGTCCTTTCCACCTTGAACTCCGTGAGTCCACAAGACTCAGGAGAGACATATCCTTGGTGTTCAAGAATCGCTCAGCATTCTTTATCACTTGGAAACCATAGGTCTCATCTTACAAAGTTTCTTTCAGTCAGATTTGTTTCTTCACAGCATCTGCTTCCTGGGGAATCAGAGAAATAATCTTCTTAGCTCTTGTATAAATCTATGTTTCTTGTTCTCCCACTTTCTGTTCTTTTTCTTTCTTTGTTCTTCTCTTTCTGCTTTGCTGCTTAAGCAATACTGGTCTCAAATGATACTAAAAATCTATCAAACAAGAGTTTCTTAATCTGGATATAAACCTCTGCTATTTGCCAAGAAACGGCTAGCAGTTGCACAAGAGAGAGCTATGGAGAAGAGAGGGTTAATTATATTTCTTTTACAATAAGGACACATCTTTACTCATGTGGTGGTGCAATGTCTGGTTGTTCATTATTACAACTTGAGATAACTGCTAGCATTAAGCTTTTGGTTACTATTGAAAAAAAACACAAACAAACAACAAAACAGGAGGGTAGGGTTGATTTTATCTCCTCTGAGCTATCTATAAGGTAGGTAGCCAGCCAAAGCTAGTGATCCATGTTCCCTTTGCAGCCAGCGCAGGGTAGACTGTCTAACCCTATGTCCTTCCAGTCCGCAGATGAGGTGAGGGACTCTCTGGAGGTGTCTTTCGTCCTCTCAGCTGACTGTTGAGGGTATTCTTTCTAAACTGCTTCCTTCCATAAACAATACCATTTCTCCTCATCCTGTCCTCTGCTGTATCTCCTAACCTAATTTGTTACTGGCTTCCTGTCTTCATGGATGTACTTTTTCACTGGACAATCTGTATCTTGTTTTTAAGTTAAAAACTGAATGGCTTTAATTCAGCTGATCGCCCACTTTACAGTTTTTAACTTACTTCCCTTGGAAGTAAGAAGGCAGCCCGTATATCTCAATGATGAGCTGCTACACAGTCCAAACATCCGTTTTCATCCTGATAGTGACTTTTCATTTTCAGATGCTTTTCTGTGCATCACTATCTCATCAGAATACCTTGAAAATACCTGATAATTTTGTTTTCAGCATCTATTAAGACTGAGAAGTAGTATTCACACCTTATATTGGAAAACTAGGGCACAGGAAAGTCAGCGGCATACCTTAAGTCATACAGAATCTCCAAAACAGATCTGGAGATCAACCCCAGAGATCCCGATAACAATTCCAGCAAATTAAGAACTTTCTCATTTGAGGATTTCTTTGGCACTCAATAGCTGCACTAATCTTTGAGGAAAAGTATATCATTATATATACCCACTTCAAATGGTGATAATTGTAGACCTGTTATAGTGTCAGCCTCTACAGGTTGGCACTGAGTACATCAAATAGTAGGTGATTGCTCACCTGCATACTGGATAATTACTAATCTGCCGTGGGTGACTTTTCAACTGGAGTTCTCTTATGTTTTGTTCTGTTATCTGGCCAGTACCATGTATATATGAGGCCACACAGGAAATCCGTGGTGATAAGAGAGTTGTGGTACCTTCAGTAGGAGGATAATACCCAGCTGTACATATCGATTTCATCAGATCCAGCTGGTGCTGTTCAGCAGCTTCATATATGGCCAAACTGAGTTACAGATTCATGTGGGCTGGGAATAACTAGAAAAGAACTGAGTTGAGAAATCATGTGAAGTCTGTGGTGTAGGCTCACAACTTCAGGTCATGCTGTATCTGTAGGTTCTGTCGGATGTCCATGTAAAAAGAACAGAAGAAAACGTATTTTGTATATATATCTGTCAGAAATTTCCTTTTGAGTGGTCATCTTACAGCAGCTAAGCATGGTACAGTTACCATGTTTACTGCAGTACATTTTATCTAAGTGCATTCTTGAATAGTGTAAAAAATGTCAGGTAATATATGTTAACTGAAATAAAACCTATCAAGCTTGTTACACTGGCTGCTAGTCAGTTCCTCAGTGAAATTTGAAATCTGAGTTTTGACCTGTAAAACTGTAGGTAATACTGATGACTACTTCTGTGGTTAAAGCTTTGGCAGAAGTGGTTCAGTTAAGGGCGGTTAGTCAGATAGCTATTCTGCCTGCGTTCTGGTCCAGTTGGACATGGACCGGGTCCAGTTCAGAAAAGACACAGTTGTACTGGAATGGTCCTCTGAAACCTGCCTGAGAAGCAAGACATGATGGTTTGTGCATAGCGTTCCTCTGTACAGCCCTTAGACTGCCCGTGGTTTCTATGTGACTAGTAAGCCGGGCCAGAGAAACTTGAATCTATTTTCACCTCTCCCTTAGAAAGCCCTGAGAGACTGCAATTTACTTTTTAATGAAAATAAGGGGTGTGGGCAGAGGGACATCATCTGTGAATGCCTTCCAGTTTAAGAAATCTGAGACTTGAGTTTGCTCAACATCTGTTCTTCGCATCTTTCCTCATAAATGACTGACTTGAGACTTTGCTACTGTTAGGTTTTGGAGAAAAGACTTAGGCTATCAGAAAGAACTGAGTAAAAGTAGTTTTACTTTGGTAGCTCAAAGCAGTAAATTTAAGAATGAGCATGGGTGAAAGATGCACTTGTTCATGATACCAGATCAAGGCCTAAAGTTATTACAACATGTTACCATTGTTCACTGCATTATTAGAGTATTTCAAAGAGTAGGTGGCCATAACGCAATAATGTGCATCAGTCATTTTAACATATACCTTTCAAAAGAGGTGTAATAGACATCAAAACAGCAATCACCATTATAGTTGTAATATGACATACAGCTATGGTATCAGCCAATTCTTTTTTCAGTGTCTAAAAAAAAAAAAGAAAAATAGCGAACCACATTTGTTTATTGTCAGATCGGAGGACTGCACAGAGAAAACAGCATACAGATTTGTTTCTGCTAATTCACCAGTCCGTGTGACTGTGTGGGGTCTTTAGAAGGTTGGGAGATCTATGAAATGCTGGGCATGCTGCTCCACAGACTGTGTAACTGTTGAGACCATTGCAATTGTTAGAAGTTTCCTTTGATGAGTCCTTTACCACAAGAGTGAAAGCAAGAAAAGATGCTGCGTATAATTATGAATTCGGTCCTGATGGCAAGATCTAGATTTGGGTTATCTAAATGATCACAGAATCACAGAATGGTCAGGGTTGGAAGGGACCTCTGGAGATCATCCAGTCCAACCCCCCTGCCAGAGCAGGGTCACCTACAGCAGGTCGCACAGGACGGTGTCCAGGCGAGTTTTGAATGTCTCCAGTGTGGGAGACTCGACCACCTCTCTGGGCAGCCTCTGCCAGCCGCAAAGTAAAGAAGTTCCTCCTCATGTTTAGATGGAACTTCCTATGTTCAAGTTTGTGCCCATTACCTCTTGTTCTATCAAGTATCTATGATACTCTTAACCAAAAGAACATGAAGGGACTTCTAAATATTTAACCATGAAGTCGGTTCCTATCAGACTGGGTTCATACGCAGCTTCTATAAGCCCATGTAACTATGATATTTAGTAACAGAAAAAATACAACAGATGAATTGATTTTCCAGAAATCATCTGCTGGGAAAAAGAGTAGACCTGGAGAGATAGAAGGTCTTTGAGGATGACTACATCCAAGAAGGCACAACCAAGGCCTTCAGACACTAAATCCAACAGATGGGAACACTTCCTCTGCCCCTCAGGAGTAAGTACAACCCTGTATCCATGTCACCTCTTGCTTGCCAGCTACTTCTTTTCCCAGCATCCCTTTTCGACAATTTTATAAAAACCGAGCTGATGAAAGGCTAATAGGGAAAAGTCTTGTGTTTTCTTTACGAGTCTTCCACTGTCTTGCTGACATCTAGCTAAGGCTTAGGGCTTTGCTTTTTTTCTTCTTCCTTATCTTTGAAAAGTGATTATAATAATGGATTTGTAATTGTTGCAATTCCTCATGTGGAAGATACTGTTATAAGTATGTAAATGCAGTTATTGTTATTATTGCATAAATAATAATATATTTGTACTGGAATGAAGTGTCCCCTCATGACTAGAAGAAGTAGGGTTCAAAATTTACTTAAGAAGCCAATCATTAATACTCCACCCTCTGAATTATCAATGCATCCAAACAATGTATTATTATGCCACAGAGATTGCTCTTCTGACCCATCTTTATTAATGACCTTAAGAAGGAAGTAAATAAAATATTCGTGAAATTGGTAAGTGAATGGGAGGAGTTGGAATAGACATGAATAACATATGACCTTAGGAGAATACAAAATAGAACCAGAACAGAAAACAAAAATATTAAAAAAAAAAAACAAAACAAAAAAAAAAACCCAACTGCAAACATTCAAAAAGAATGACTAAGTGGGCAATCAGTAATGCTGCAAGGGAAGTATAAATAATGTTACACAAGGACATAAGTATGTCATAACTGCCACCAAATGCAATTGCCATTTTAAGCAATTAAGGAGTCTGACAGAGTTCTCATGAATCTTACTTTTCACCCCTTACTTGTATTCTCATTCTTTTGTTGGAGGTCACTGCTTCCATAGCACAGACAAAGAATGCAGCGTACTACTTTAATCCTCGTGAAAGTGGGATGCTCGCCTGAAACGGCGCAGCTCAAAGACACGTTTCCTTTGATGCACTCTGCTACAGGGAAAGTAACCTCAGGCAGTGGGATGAAGGGAGTCTCTCAAAGTGGTTCACCTCTTTTCTCAGCAGTATGATCAAAACATTCAGGCCAATTACTCTCAAAATCATCTCCTGCCCCTGGAAATGGGTAAATTCATTTCTAGCTTGAAAGTTCTCACTGTTTTTGCTGATAACAATGAGAAAACCACTCAAATGTTAACAACATGCAACGTTTGACATTTGTCTCACACTTAGCATCTGTGGAAGAATTCGGCAACAGTAAGCATTCATCTGCTCATTTCAAGAGGAGATTTTGATGCGGTAGATGAACTGTGAGCATGCACAAACCACAACTATACAACAAAGTAATGATCTGCTAACACAGAAGCCTGTCGTTTCAGCCAGGATGGCAGGGACATGAATTCATATACCTTTGCTGCCAGAATTAGCAGAGAGATCAGATTCAGGCTTTCCTATCTTCTTTTTCTCAGCAGCCCTGGACAGATTGCATTAAAGGCATCACTGTGGCTCACGATTACTACGTTATCACAAAGTTATTTATGAATTGGAAAGAGTTCGGGAAAACATTTAAAAAAACAGGCAGTTGGTAAAAAGTGACATAGGGACAAAATGGAATGAGTTTTATTTGTGAAGCTGGCCAAGAAGTAACAATGTATCATATTCAGTTGGACAGATGATTAAAAATAATGCAGAAGCAACAGATTCTAGTACCATACAGATAGGTCAGCTTTGTGTTGCATCATCTTGATGTTAATGTCTTGAGCCCTCTTTGGATGTACGTTGTAATTGCCATTCATCTGTACTGTTGAGAAAGTGGACCCTGTTATTTCTAATCAGATAGGAAATAGGGATTAATCAGACCTTGCCAGAGAGGAAGACAGAATCTGAGATACAAACTGTTTGTTGCAGTCTCAGAAAAATACCTGCTTGTGGATACTGCTTAAGCTGAAGTTACATAAATTGTTTTTAAATTACCAATACAGCCAAATAATCACAACACTCTCCACAAAATGCACAGTGTAGAAACTGTCTTCTTTCATTTTTCTCTGCTGTGAAATTATTTTTCTCAATTTATTTTCATCAAAATATTCATCAAAATAGTTGTCTTGAGTTGAAGTTTGTGGTTTGATTTTTAATGTTTTTTTTTTGAATGTTTCTAAAATCGGATAGATTTTAAATTAAGGTTTGTTTTCCTACATCTTTTTAATGAAAAAAGAAAACTTAGGTCAACTGAAGGATAAGTATTTAAGGGAACTGAAAGTTTTTCTGGCTGTTTTTGCTATACCTCCCAGTAAATGGAAATAAAGAGCTTTTTTGTTTTCGTAATATGAGACCACGTAAACAGTGAAGAATGGTAAGATTTGAAACATTAGGGATTTTTACCATTGCTGGAATTAAAAAATAGATCTTAAACTTCAGCAAAAGAGAGGCACACTGAAATTTTAGAATAGACACAAAATTGATTGAAATGCTGTCTCTGTAAAGCATGAAGGAAATCAGAATTGAAGCTGAAGGAAAAGGTCTGGTCCCCAATACTAAGTTATTAAAAAGGGCTAAAATAATGATACTAGATGATGTTTTCCCACAAAAAGAACAGACTTTTCCAGCAAAAAATACGATTCAAGATGACATAATGAAGCAAAGCTAGAGGAAGCTGTTACTAGGCAGATTGCCCAGAACGGTGCCTCAGGAGATATTTACAAGAAAAAATTGATCTAAGCCTGCCAAACACGAGGTGCATTTTAAGATCCTATTACTAGGAATAAATATGTAACTGATTTTTATCACAGCTGTAAATAGCAGCATTGAGAGCCAAAAGATCCACCTCAGGACATCCTCGTTAGGGCTCTTAATTTTAGCTCATCTTAAATGAGCTAACCTGGTTATTGAAGGCAGTCCAAGGGCAGCAACAGAGAGCAACGTGGGCTCCCACACGCCGCTGAGAACTGTCGAGCTGAGAAGCTGTCCTCTGTCCTGCATGGTTCTCTGCGCTGTCACTGTTGCTTCTGGTACCCAAATAGCATTTTTTAAGGACTATCTGTAATAAATAGCACAGCGCAGACTACATGGCCGGCCTGATAGAAAGTATTGCTTGCTCCCCAAGAATCTGGCTGTAACCTAAGAGACGATCGTGAATTTGCACAGAGCCGGTTCCTCTATTCTGTCCTGACAGGTTTGCAAGAAGATTAGTAATGAAAAATCAAGTTACTTCTTTGGGAATCAGATCTCGCATGCCAAGCTGTACACTTCTGTAATTGATGGAGTGTGAAAGCAGCAGAAAGTTAGGAAAGGAACCATGGCTTGGGTAGCAAACTGTACTTGTTGTGTTAACTCACTGCAGCAACACCTCCTCCCAAGGTTTCTCACGGAAGGAACTTACTCAAAAAGGAACCCATAGATTAATGGCACAAAGGAACCAACCACCAAGAGCGATTTAATCAAAGGTATGAGAGTTGAAATTAGCAATTAGCAAATGTCCAGACACATGATACTGATGAAAAGAGATTAGAAGGTTTTGTCCACCCCGCTTTCCATTGGGTGTGTGAGCAGCATGAACAGACATGCACAAGTTAGCTTTAATGCCGTAAGTAGAGGTAACATAGCAGTGAAGCCATGGCAGCATGGTGTGGGTCCATAACCAACATATTCTCTATTCATTGTATAGCCCCGACTACTGCTGGTGTTACAATGGCCACCGCTGTGGTTAACTGAGCTAGCTAGATTACAGCCCACATAGTGGTACTTAGCAGTGCTGCTGCTGTGCATCCCATTTGTAGGTGAACATGAAGAGCGTGGATTTAGAATATATATTAGGAGGAAAATTTTCACTATGAGGGTGGTGAGGCACTGGAACAAATTCCCCAGAGAAGCTGTGGGTGCCCCATCCCTGGAAGTGTTCAAGGCCAGGCGGGATGGGGCTTTGAGCAACCTGGTCTAGTGGGAGGTGTCCCTGCTCATGGCAGGGGGGTTGGAACTAGATGATCTTTAAGATCCTTTCCAACCTAAACCATTTTGTGATTCCATGTGGAGAGGCCAGTGGAGACAGTGGGGTACACTACCCAGAAGGCTAAACTTGCCCAGGCAACACCACGCTCATTGGAAGGGCTGATCTACTTGCTGTAGTCTTGCAGGAACATTTGTTTTCACTGTGTGTGAAACAGGTACCCAGCGGTAAGACAAAACAAAACTTCTTTTTAAAAGCAAGGACATGAGAATAGCCAGTTATTTGACACTTAGAGTACATCACAAGAGGAGATAAATTTTTCTACCCAGGGAGAAAAATACAAGAACAAAGGAAGTAGAGTCATCATGGCAGTGCGTATTTCTGATGCTGTATAGGGTAGAAGCCACTCCAGTTGTCCAATTTATTACCTTATGCCCTGGCAAAGTTGAAATTCAGGTTATGACACTTTAGAGGACCTTAAGACCATTGCCTTAAGTGAGAAATGATCTCAAAACTGCTGATATTAAATCCTTCAAAAGCAAAGTGCAGTCACAGGTAGGTAAAGTTGTTGACATTTTGACCCTACCTATGCCAGCCAGTTCATATGCTTTAGGAGATTACTGGGTACAGTAATCACTTGGTAGGACATTGGCACTTAGCCTCATTCTCAGTGAATAGTTCCTTATGCTGATGTAGCTGAAGGGTACTCCAGTGTATGGCTATGTAGATTCTGCATGAAAACTAGTTTGAAAAACTTGTGCCTGTTTGCAGTAGCAGGAAGGGAATTTAATTATGACCAAAAGAAATATCTTGATTGTCAAAAAGGAAGATCCCATATGACCAAGTAACACTGCAAGGACTACCTTACAAATAGAGAAACCTGTCAGGACCCTTCAAGCTTAACAGTGTTTGAAGAATTATGTCGGAAACTTCAAGCCATTGATATCTGAAATCCCAGTGGATGTTTAGAAAGGACTGAACCCGTTGAAGATGGCCTTAGTGTTGAACAAGGTAGCAGCAAACATCAAGGACTGAGCTATCGTAGAGGAAAAGTGTGCAGAGGAGATGACAGGGATATGTTTGGATTAGCAATTAATCTGACCTATCAATTAGTGATGTAAAGGAAAACTACCCTAAAGATGTTGAAAGTGGTTTCGGCAGATGATCTCTATCATTTCTATGAAGAGAACAGAGATAAAGCCTACATTCCCAGTGTTTACAGGTACTCCCACTTAGCCAGTCACTAACCAATACAGGCATGTCTCATGCCTCAGTACTGACTGTTTCATACAAAAATGCGAACTAATACTTCCAAGATGCCTTAGAAAAACAAATTCCTAATAAAAGCTGTCTTATTCACCAGTGTTATTACTTCCAAAGTAAATGATAACTTAAAGATAATAGAAGTTAAATTTTAAAAACTTATGAGATCAGGAAGAGTGCCTTATTCACTGTAGCGTGCAAATCCAACATAATCTAAGTGGATAAGGAGGAAGATTTTTGTTCTCCATCTTAAACTGAAAGAATCAAGCATTCGTGGTTGAACAAATCCAATGCCTTATAGCTTATATTATTCTCTGAGCATTCTATGAAATATTGGGTCCTGTTTTGTCCAAAAAAAGTGCCTGCTATCTTTCTGAAGTTCATGGCAGCGGAGTGCCTGATTTATTGTATTTCTTCATAGAAACCACAAAGCACCTTAAAAAAATCTACTGAGCTCTCACGCAACATTAGAGAGATGTACCAAAATTTTCTCACATACCAAACCGTTATGCTCCACATTGAGTGTTTCATTGGAGTCTGAATTCCCATGTCTAAAAAATCCCACAATGTTTTAAACTAGCTGGCCAGAAGACTGGTAGAGCAACCAATAACATCCCATCTGGTTTTGCCCTAGTCTTTATCTTATGTGTCTCCTGAGAAGAAACCATCTGTGGTCTCATATTAATACCAGGAAGGTAAATTGAAGAGGTGAATGTATCAGCTGGTTACTGCGGGCTAAGGTAGGGTATGAATTTACACTGCATCAGCTGTCCCTTAACTGGCCGTGTTACCATGCATTGCTGTCTGGTTTAGTTTCTGAAGAATGTGGCAAATAGGTCACCCCTCAGTGAACACACTTTTACCACCAGGCGAGAGTAGGCATACAAGCAGGTACCAATGAGTAGCTGCCTTGTGGGGCCTTCAGATCCCTAGATTACTGCCCGGCAGTCTGTCCACTTGCTGTTCTCCTAAGTTTGATTGCTTATGGGTCAGGGACAGTAATTTCATTTGAGAAGAGTAATTATTTTCATTCAGGAAACCTAGAGTATCTAGCTTGAAACAGGAAGGTGTATTTCAAGACTCCTCCACAAAGCAAAATCCTTCCCTATTTATTTACAGAGGTAGCATACTAGCCTGTGATTTTGTGAATGCCACTACATATTAAAGATTGCAGGATCAGATGACTTTAAATTAAGTACTTTCTAATACCTGCGTGCACGAACAGGAAGCTCCTAACAAAACTCAAACGCAAAAAAGAAGTGTACAAGACATGGAAACAAAGACAGGTGACTCAAGAGGACTATAGAGACATGACCTGAGCATGCATGCATGGAATTAGGAAAGCCAAAACCAGTCAGGAGCTGAATCTTCAGTCCTTCATCAACTTCTCAAATGTGCATCCTTCTTACGGAGTACAGTCCTTCAGGAACAGACTGCTTCAGCTGGGTCCCCCACAGGCCACAGTTCCTGTCAGGAGCCTGATCCTGCATGGGCTCTTCACAGGCTACAGCTTCCTTCAGGGCATATCTACTTGCTCCATCATGAGATCCTCTACAGGCTGCATTGTGGATATCTGCTCCACCGTGGAACATCATGGGCTGCAGGGGGACAGCCTGCCTCACCATGGTCTTCACCACGGGCTGCAGGAGAATCTCTGCTTTGGCACCTGGAGCATCTCCTCCCCCTCCTTCTTTGCTGACCTTGGTGTCTACAGAGTTTGTTTCTCATTTTCCTTACTCCTCCCTCACAGCTGCTGTGCAGCAGTTTTTACCCTTTCTTAAACATATTTTTATAGAGGTGCCACCAGCGTCGCTAATTTTTATACATGAGGATTTAATAATTTCCTTTTGAAATTGCATCCTAGTTTTGAGTTTGCTGTCCTTAACATCCGTATAAATTTCAGAGTTTTTTAAGATACGTCAAGGTTCCAAACTTCTTACTTTGTTTTCCCAGGACTGATACCTGGTTGGCCATCCTGTAATTACTTCATTCTGGTTGCTTTTTGAGCACTGACAAAATAATGTTAGAATTACTTCATTTCTCCTGAATTTCCTGAAAATCATCAGTAGAACAGAGATCTTCTACCACCTCCAGATGCAAAATGTTTGAGTTTATTAATTAAAAAATAATTATCTCAGCTAAGTGTTGTTTTACCATCCTCCTCATTTACTACTATAAATATGAATATGACCCAGCTTAATACATGAATGTGGATATAGAATTCTTCTTTCCTGAGTAGAATTATCTATTAAAGGTGTTTTCCTTTTATGCATTTTTATTTCATTCTCTTGGTCTTTTAATACGTCTACATTACCTGCTGTTTTGCCTGGATCATAGGATCACAGGATAACTCAGTTTGGAAGGGATCTCAGGAGGTCTGTAGTCCAACCTCCTGCTTAAAGGAGTGTGGTCAGTTCTTTTCTATCCCACTATAACTTTCTGTCCTTATTCCTCAAGTGAGCCAGAACGATTCCCTCTTGGACTCCAAAAGCAATCTGCATTACTTATTGAATCTTTTGCCCCTTTGACATGCTCTGCAGTTTAGATAATTGAGTCATATTCAAGGTAAGAAGATACAGAGAACTTCTCCAACTTCTGCTTATATTTCATACATTGAACTATCCTCTTGTCTTTTAAGTCCTATGTCAACTATATTTTCTCCATCAGCCTTATCTGAAAAATTAATGTTAACCCATCCTGTCATTTGAGGGCAGTTTTAAATACCTTTCACAGAATCACAGCATTGCTGAGGTTGGAAGGGACCTCTGGAGATCACCTAGTCCAACCTCACTCTTCAAAGCAAGGTCATCTAGAGCAGGTTGCTCAATGCCATATTCAGTCAGGTTTTGAATATCTCCAAACATAGAGACTCTACAACCTCTCTGGGCAGCATAATCTAGTTTTCAACCACCCCTACAGTTAAAAAGGGTCCTTGTCATATGTTTAGGAGGAATGTCCTGTATTTCAAATTGTGTCCATTGCCTCCTGTCCTGTCACTCACTGGGCACCACTGGGCACCTCCTGTCCTGTCACTCACTGGGCAGTCCTTCTTCATTCCCTCGGATCACGTGTTGATCACCATTCTATCGTCTATTGATACCACCTCCCATCACCTATTGATAAGATCCTTCTGACCCTTCTCTTCTCAAGGCTAAGCAATTCCAGCTCTCTTAGCCTCTCCTTGTATCAGAGATTCTCCAGTCCCTTAATCATCCTTGTGGCGCTTCTCTGGACTTGCTCCAGTATGTCCCTATTTCTCTTGTACTGGGAGTCCAGAACTGCACCCAGCACTCCAGATGTGTCTCACCATAGGACTGGGTAGAAGATAAGAATTACCTTCCTTGACCTGCAGGCAACACTTCTCCTCATGCAGCCCAGGATGCTATTGGTCTTTGTTGCAAGGGCACATGGCTGGCTTATGGTCAGCTTGTCCACCAGGCCCTCTACATCCTTTCCTGTAAAGGTGCTTTCCAATGCATACTGGTACTTGGGGTTATTCCTTCCCAGGGTAGGGTTCTGTATTTCCCTTTGTTGAATTTCAAGAGAATCCTGCTGGCCTATTTCTCTAACCTGTCAAGGTCCCTCTGAATGGCAGCAAAACCATTTGGTGCATCAATCACGCCTCCCAGTTTTGCACTCTCTGCAGACTTGCTGAGAGTACACTCTGTCCCATCATCCAGCTCATTAATGAAGATGTTAAACAGTATTGACCACAGTATTAACCCCTGGGGTACCATTAGTGACTGGCCTCAGCTGGATTTCATGCCACTGATCACAACCCTCTGAGCCCAGTAGTTCACCTCTCTTTCAATCCACTTCATCAGTTGGTCAATGAGGATATTATGCAAGATGGTGTTGAAAGCCTTATTAAAGTCAAGATAAACAACATCCACTGCTCTCCCCTCATCCACCAAGCCACTCATCTTATTGTAGAAGGCTACCAGGTTGGTCAGACGTGATTTCCCCTATGTAAATACATGCTATCCCAACACTTTTTTGTCCTTCCTGTGCTTCAACATAGTATCAGGGAGGATTTGCCCCACCACATTCCTAAGAATCAAGGCGAGGCTGACCAGTTGGTAGTTCCCTGGATCCTCCTTCTTGTCCTTTTTGAAGACAGGACTGACATTTGCTTTCTTACAGTCCTCAGTTACCTGCCCCAGTTGCCATGACCTTCCAAAGATAACTGAGAGTGGCCTTGCAATGACATTGGCCTTAGCACTTGTAGGTGCCTCCCACCAGGTCCCATGAACCTGTGTGTGTCTGGCTTGTTTAAATAATTCCTAACATGATCCTCCTCCACCAAGAGGAAGTCTTGAGGTCCAGAACCTTGAGGTATCTCAGAAAACTCTGAGATTTATATAGATTTTAAGGACAGCAAACTCAAAACTGTGATGCTATTGCAAAAGCCAATTATTCAGTCCTCATGTATAAAAATCAGGTGATTAGTGAGTGGGAGTTATTTTCATATATGGTGCTGGTGAGTCTCATTAGATGAGAGCAAAAAATCCTTATTTCAAAAAATGAGTCATTAAAATGCACAAAAGAGCCACAAAAAATACCTCAGAACTGAAGAAAATGCCTTGATAGTTATTTAAAGAGAAAAAAACATGAGGCTTGAGAGATTACTTGATTACTGTGTTTACCTCTGCTGGGAGCAAAAAGGAGGTACTACTGTGGTCTCTAAGTTAGTGGAGAAAAAGTTCAAAGGAACTAAGGTCTGGAAGATAAAACTGGACACATCTGAACTGGAGACAAGGCACAGCACTGAGCATAACCGCTGAAATTAAGCTTTCAAGGGGATTTGTGAATAATCATCTTTCAATCAAATTTACTTTTTCTGAAATAATGTTTTTGTCAAAAATGTATTTAGCTCAATACAAGAGTGATACAATGAAATGTAGTGAGTCATGGTATATCAGCACAGATGTTCATTTCACAGTCCTGTCTGACTTAAAACTCTATGAAATAATGGATTTCAGAGGTCCTAACAGTGTGTTTGAAGGCCAAAACCAATGTGGAACTTCAAAAAGTACTGCCTGTGCTGATCGGTATGGTTGATGCTGTACACCTGAAGAATACTGATTAGGCTGAGATATCTTTGGTCGTGGTTGAGGCATGAACACCAACATTAGAACAGAATTAAAAGCATGTACTGCATGAAAGATAGATCAGAAAAACCAATCTATTTACACACAAGCCCATTTTTCCAGAAGGAGAAGAGATCCCACTAAACACAACATTTTGAAACGCCCACTCAACAGTGTTTCAATCTAAGTTTTGTACTAATGAAGTTACCATGGAGTTATGACCATTTTTTGTCATCATTGGCTAGTTATTTGTGTGCGTACCTTACTCTGCATTCTTAGCAATGCAGCATTGACTGTGGGGCCAATTTTATTCTAAATACGTTTTCCAGAACTATAAAATGCACTCATATTTATTTTATTAGTTACTTTTTGTTGCCTAAATGACTTGCCATATGCTGAGTGACTGGGTTGCATAGTTGTATAGGAGGTGTAATTCATGTGAGATTAATATCGTGGGGAACTCTTTGCATCACAGTCCTGGTTTTACCACTATGCACCTTAGTCCCATCTCTTCTCCAGTCCATCTGTTGAAATGGTGAATTTGCTAAAGATAACTTTAAAATGAGACTTCTTAGAGGTAGTTTTCTCAGAAGTGTCCATTCTGTTGAACAGTGGGTCTATAACTCTTGCAATACTCCTGCAATGTTTTTGTTGAATACTTGGTTTATCAAAATTTTATATTATAGGGAGCAAAAAGAAAGGAGAAAGTAAGAGACTACAGTACAGAGTAACTCTAAGAGCTTGAAGAACTCCAGAATAGTTCCAAAGGAATAAATTGAATATTCAGTTACAGTCTCTTTTTAACATACTTCTAAGGAAGGTGGTTGTATTGCAGTCATAAGAGAAGCAACATGTAGATTTACCTGTGCCCTACGTCTTTCTTGACAGAACAGCTAAAAGGACACAGCTCTGGTGACAGGTGAATAATGCTGAAGAGACCCAACATCAATGACACCCCCATATGCAGATGTTTTTGATTGTTCAACAAGATTCTGAAAGTCATCAAAATGGAAGTGTAGTAACATACATTTTCCCTTCCTTCAGGAAAACAACATGCACATGTCTATACTAACACTGGTAATCTTAGAGCCTGGTCGAATAGACTTCACTCCCAGTTCACTTTTTTTCCTTTTTCCACACTGAATTCTCATCAGCTTTCCATGCACAGTCATATCGGATGCCCCTATCACTTGGCATTATTTTGGCAATACTATATTCACATGTCTTCTCAAACAATCCCATCCTCTTTGGGAGAATCCCTTCCCAATTCCACATCATAAAATTACACGCTTATTCTCTCTGTCTTCACACCATTTTTCCCAAACAGAAAGGTCTGTCCATTTCCTCATCTGCATCTGTCTTCTTATTTGCATCGAGATCCAGCTGTACTGTCACATGCTTCACTCCTATTCCCTTTTCTAATTCATTGGTTCGAGTAGCACCATACAAAGTCAGTCACTGAAGTGACACCTCTGGGTTATAGGACAATTCTTCAAATATCCCTGAAATAGCAGCTCTCTGGAATTAGACTTACCAAGTGTCAGTAAGGTCATCGGTGGTACTCATGTGTACGTTATTTGCCCATCAAATGAACGCGTGGAAAGTGAATTGCTGAGGCTGCTATTCCATCATTCTGAAGTTGTACGCAATGTATATATGAAGTATCAACAAAGGTGTATGTATTGTCACATTGTTGAAGAGATCCGATATTTGCCTTTTGGGACAATAGAGACTTTACTGACTGACTCCTACCATGATGCCTAGTGATTGCATGATGATGGAAGAACGTGCAGGCTGCAGTGAAAATGTCACTGTGTAGGGAAACACCTGGATATGGTCCTGGCCATGCTGCAGCTTACACAGTGAACGTTTACATACCTTTTATGTTCTCCTCTCATTACCTGAGAAGATAATAACAGGCTGTGGTCGCATACATTATCCCAGTACACATTCAGCTTGTAGATCTGGCACACACAGACAAAATCCTGTCTCTTCCCTCTGAGGCTAAGGGGAGGCAACCAGGGAGAATGAGGGATGCCTCTTGCTCCTACATCCCTTATTGCAGGGTGACGTGGCTTAGGAATGAAGGAATGCCAGGTGACCGTGGGTCAGGTAGTGTTGTGCAATGGTGTGGTATGCATATCCACTCTCCTGTTATGGACTGATTTGATGTTGTGCATCAGAAACTTTTGGTTTTACAGAAATTTAAGATACTCTACCTACAACAAAAGTTTTGGGTGCAACAAGATGTTTCTCCTTCATTTTCCAAGCACATAACCCCATTTTTACAGTACTCGGCCAATATATCAATAAAATTAAATGTACGTGCAAAATCAAAAGTATGTGCAGAACAACTGAAAATATTTTTAATAGAAGAGGGAAAAAATGTGCTCCTCTCATCTAGGCAAAATCATAGGATTTGTTATCAACATGACATGTATTTATTCCCCTGTTGAAACAGAGTTCATTTGGAAGTCTTTAAAGTCAAAGCAGTCTGGGACAAAACAAACAGAAATCATGTTAAGAATTTCTTTATTAACTAATAAAAACATTTAATGACTGAAAAAATGAAAGGAGGATTTTCTAGGGAAAATAATAATATAACATAGCATGGCATCATGATCTTCTTACCAGAATTGTTTTCACTATTTCTTCATAATCAGTAGGTCTTGGAATACATTAGTATTGGAGACTGAAAAAAAGGCAAACTGTGGAAAAGATAAGCGTAATTCCACCTGTTAATGCTCAGGAGATTTCTGCATTATTATATTTTACCTCAAACCAGGACAGTGGTGACTCAACAGTGTATTATGAACTGTAATGTGTGTTAGTTATGGAGGTTGCCATTGAAAACATACACTCACGAGTATCTCATCAACCACCTGCAGTTCCACCCATATGAAGTGTTCTGCAGCATCACTTGCCAGCTAAAGGGAAAATTTAGGCAAACATGAAAAGAAGCTGAACTATGAGGGGAATTCCAAAAAGCAAATTGTTTCATGCACCTTTCCCTGTCGCTTTCAGTCAGAAAAAGCTTGCTAAGAAATGACACAAGCCAGACTGTAACTTACTGGGTTCCATAGTCCCATTTGTCCATTTGGGACAATTTTTCTGTGTTAGTTAATCTGTCTCTAATGTACTGGCACAAAGCTACCAAAATATTGGAAGAGATGGGTACTCTTCCTTACTATACCTATAGCTCTACACAAATTGCAAAAATAGTTTAAAATAGTCCCTAGTTCTATGTTTAAATCATTTCCATCCTCCATAGATTACCAGATATAGGGAAAAAAGTGGTTCAAGAGAAATACTTTTTCTCCCATCTTTACACAAAGCCAAATACCATCCATAGCTGCAAAACAGTAAAGAATCCAGTGCATAAAGCTGGATACTGCCGTGAAATTCAGGAATATCTTCCTGTTCTATCTATTCCTCAGTTCACCCATGACAATAGTAAAGAGCATCAGTGGATCTTTTTCTGGCCATAGCCCATTCTCTAAGAGGTGTCCACAGCTTTTACTTAGTCCGGCGCTTGTAACATTCAGCAGAACATCTTCCAGTGCACCCACTTCCACTGGCTGACCTTGCAGCCCATGGTCATTGTGGTGTCTTCTCCTTCCTCTGCCATTAACATGCAACCTCTTAGTTACTTTCACCTGTATCCTCCAGGAAAAGGATGAAAGCCTCTGTTCAAAGTTGTGTCATAGCAGATGATGGTGGCTGAAGGAGTTGGCTGTTGGTTGCTCACACCAGCAGTTAACCCAAACCGTACCATGACCCAGATAGCAGCAGGAAAGATGACTGGGCATTATGTTGGCTGGCATAACTGAGATGAACTGTGTAGCAAATGGAGATGGCCATATGGAAATGGAAAGTGAAACATTGTACAAATGTCAACACATCAAGAAGTTATCCAGTACATGGAAGAGAAACAAGGAAAAAAGTGGGGAAAGTAAAACCATGAAAGAATTGTGTGAATAACACTTTGAGATTACTTTAGCAGCATTTGAAGTATCTATGTGTTTGCTTCTTCCGTATGGCAAAGCAGGGAGATAACCTCACCACACTATTTGTCCTGAATCTCTGGCGATGCAGACACTGGTGATGGTAGGTTTAGACGTGTGTAAGAGCTGTTGGGCAAGAATGGCATGAAGGGTATGAAGTCAGGAGGGGAGGGGGGTGGTGTGGGGAAAAATATGCAGCAAATCCGTATTGAAGATAACCTTGGAAGTAGTGACATGAAACCTACTGAAGGTGTGAACGTCAGTAGACGACTATGCCTCCACTAATAAACTTGCAGTGGGGAATGTTCCACAATCCTGAACTTAAATCATCTACATTAGCAAGCTCCTAAAACACCCCCTGACCCGCTTTCAGCCTGAACCAGCTAGCTTTCTCCCCAGCTGTTCCTAAACCTTGTCCAGGTGGTAGGACCCCAAAACGCTCAGCCTTTCTTCATAGGAAAGATATTCCAGCCCTCTGGAATTTTTTGCGTCCCTCCTCTGCACTTGCTCCAACAGGTCCATGTCCTTCTTATGTTGGGGGTTCCAGAGCTGGACACAGTACTCCAGGTGGGATGTCACCAGGGCGGAGTAGAGGGGCAGAATCACCTCCCTCGACCTGCTGGCCATGCTTCTTTTGATTCATCCCAGGATACAGTTGGCCTTCTGGGCTGCGAGCGCACACTGATGGCTTGTGTCCCCTTTTTCATCCACCAGTACCCCCAAGGCCTTCTTCACAGGGCTGCCCTCAAATTGTGTTTCTTTGCTGAAAGGTTGGATTCTGCAGAATCAAAAAATGTGAATCATACGGACACCTAAATATCTCAAGTATATGGCACAGGTATTTGACCCTTGCCCTGTCGTTCTGTCCTTAGTCAGTCTGGCTACATCTGTACTAAGCTGAATGTATGACTGATGTGAACACATCAGGAATTACCCTATGCACACCACACCTCAACCTATTTACTTTGAATAGTGCGGAAGCGAGCACCGTATTACACTGTTTGTATTGATTTGGGAGCCACACCTTATTATTATCTTATCTTTGGGCTATGATTGTGGGGCATCCTCTGGTATTTACATTTATGCCACTGTTTTGCTGTGCAACCTGAGACAACTTATTTAAGCATGATACGGCTGCATTTCTTCATCCCTAAATTGGGGGCAATTCTTTCCTCATGAGATTGTTATGAAGCCACATTAATTAATGTTTATAAAGCACACAGAGGATATCCTGGGGTGAATGAGATAGGTACATGAAAATCATTATTCATAATAGGACAGCACATTCTTCTTGTATGTACATAGAGAATATACACACTGGCTCAGAATGGGTGAAGTTTACCTAAACAATAAGTAAGGGTGGGATTCATTTTCTTTAGCCATCTAACACAGGTATCTCACCTAGTCACTGTTCTAGGCTCTTTATATTGTTGATAGAGACAGAAAACCTCAGGCAATGGCTTGTTTTATCTAGGGGTGGCAGAACCCGTCTTCCTCTGCCAGTGTCTATTTCTCCTCATTGGCTGTGAAACATAGAGTAGTTCATTGAAGATATGGAGGCATGCAAAGTAAAGTGAGATTAATCACAGATTTACCATTTTGCTCAATCAACTGCTGCTATGTATTATTTATTCATAAGAATGATATGGCTAAAATATCACCTATATAAGATGCTAAATTTATACAAGCATGTACCAGGCTCTATCATCGCACATGGAATCATAGAATAGTTTGGGTTGGAAGGGACCTTTAAAGGTCATCTAATCCATCCCCCCTGCAATGAGCAGAGACATCTTCAACTAGATCAGGCTGCTCAGAGCCCCGTCCAACCTGACCTTGAATGTTTCCAGGGATGGGGCATCTACCGCCTCTCTGGGCAACCTGCTCCAGTGTTTCACCACCTTCATTGTAAAAAATGTCTTCCTTATGGTTATTATGACACTGTGCTGTTAGTGTACAGACACGACACAGGAGAATCACCTGGAGACTCCAAGTCCTGCAGGCGTGAGCTCAGGTTTCTTCACTGAACGCACGGCAAGCCCTAACCACAGAAATCAAATACGCAGCAAGAATCTATTTAAACTTAACATCAAAGCTGAGCTCATGTTTGGAAAAAGGAAAGGAGGAGTAGGAAGAGGTGAAGGAGGTGGAATCACCTCAGGTACCTATTTAAACAGCAGTATCAGTGAATCATTATTATGGGTCACTATACCTATACAGGAATATTTTCTTGGCAGTCTCTACCCATAACATGGACCAGATGCCATTTTTCCTCCTACCATAGCCAAAGCATTTTTCCTGCAAGCATGTCAGAGTGTTTTGAAACTGCCAATATCTGACTTGCCTATAAGATATTTTTATCCAAGACTATGTTGCAAGGCCTTTATGGTAAGGGCTGTGTCCTTGCTGTAGGTGTATGTGATTTCTAGCATACAAGTTCTAGAGTTTCTCATTGCTTTGGCATTACAGATAAACAGTTATTATTTGAAATTAATAGAATACTTTTTAAAATTCCTATAATCCATAGTTGTAATACACTGGATGTATTCCACTCATGGATGAAATTCCATTCGTATGTGTACTAGACATACAGAATATTAACTTTTTAGGATAAACTGAAAGCTATTCTGACATGTTTGATGTTGTCATGCAAGAAAAAGAAACCCTATACATCCATAGGGAATCTGAACCCATGTGGCAATAAAAGTTCCTGTATATGCTATATATGGTTTAGTGTTTGATTCTCTAAATAAAGCAGTCTTGCAAACACTCCTGTGATGGCCATGAGGGATATTCTGGCTGTATTGTTACTACTGTTATTATTATTAATCACAGTATTGCAATTCCTATACAGTAGCATGATTGTGATTATTTTCACACCTGTACTTTCACAAATATTCCTTTCCATTATGTCTTATCTGTATCATTCATGACTGAGCAAATTTGGGATTATTAATATTAACAGATCATAAATCCTGCATGGTGTAATGTGTGATAGCATATATTGGAAGTATAGCTCAGGACACGTCACATTGTAACCTCTGTTCTAGTATACTTTTGCATATATCAGAAAAAAAGACAAAATACAGCTGGGAATAGATTTCATTTTTAGTTGCCATACAAAACCTTTTCTGTCATTTCTGACACATTAAATGCAATACACATGGAACAGAATACCATTTGCATCCCACCTAGCCATTTCACAAGTCACTACTGGAAGTAATATTATAATTAACTGGACACAGATCTTTAATTTTATTGGTAATATTTTTTAAAAAAACATAAGAATGGAAAACTCACTGTCCAAGAGTATTAAAATATTAAAATAGTTGGTCAAATAACTCTCTAAAATATTAAAGTTGATTTTTCTCTGATCTTGAAACACTCATGAATTTCAACTGCATTACAGAAAATATGTCCAAATATTAAATTGGTTGATTTCACATACTTGTAACTCATTAACATCACATGAATTCAGGACTCAATTAAAAAGGCAGAAATAGGATGCCATGAGAAAGAAAATAAAATGTGTAAGCAATTAATGTCCATCAACCTGGTATTATGAAATACAGATTTTGTCAGATAGGCTTGCTATTTGAAGATCAGAAGTCTGACTGGTAAAGGTAAGGGTACTAGTACTACTATATAAGGTAAAGCTTCTGCAGGCACCTGAATTTCATGAGTTTATGAAAAAAAAAAGAGATGCAAAATTTACTTAATTTAAATTATATGGATTAACATGTAGTTAAATGACAGAACAGAAAGGGTAACTGCAAATGGAAGCATTAGCTGTAAGATGTAAGACCATTTCTGAGATACCATGGAGAGATCTGACATTCACATTTCTAAAAAAATACTGAAAACTTGCAAAAACTTTGGTGAATGATATAACATTTGGTATATATGCCTAAAAATAACAGTCAAAATAAAACTAATCTGGTTTGCAATCCAATAAAAAATTAAGAGGTTACTAAAGAAGACGTATGACTACCTACATAGAATCATAGAATGGTTTGGGTTGGAAGGGACCTTAAAGATCATCTAGTTCCAACCCCCCTGCCACGGGCAGGGACACCTTCTACTAGACCAGGTTGTTCAAAGCCTCATCCAACCTGGCCTTGAACACTTCCAGGGATGGGGCATCCACAACTTCTCTGGGCAACCTGTTCCAGTGCCTCACCACCCACATAGTGAAAATATTTTTCCTAATATCTATTCTAAATCTACACTCTTCCAGTTTGAAGCCATTACCCATAATCCTATCGCTAAATGCACTTGTAAAAAGTCCCTCTCCAGCGTTCTTGTAGGTGCCCTTAAGATACTGGAAAGCTGCTATAAGGTCTCCCCAGAGTCTTCTCTACTCCAGGCTGAACAACCCCAACTCTCTCAGCCTGTCCTCATAAGAGAGGTGCTCCAGCCCTCTGATCATCTTCATGGCCTTCCTCTGGACCCACTCCAAGAGGTCCATGTCCTTCTTATGTTGGGGCTCCAGAGTTGGATGCAATATTCCAGGTGGGGTCTCACAAGAGCAGAGTAGAGGGGCAGAATCACCTCCCTCAACCTGCTGTCCATGCTTCTTCTGACGCAGGCCAGGATATGGTTGGCCTTCTGGGCTGCAAGCACACATTGCCAGCTCATGTTGAGCTTGTCATCAACCAACACCCCCAAGTCCTTCTTGGCAGGGCTGTTCTCAATCCATTCTCCACCCAGCCTGTATTTGTGCTTTGGATTGCCCTGGCCCATGTGCAGAACCTTGCATTTGGCCTTGTTGAACCTCATGAGGTTTGCACAGGCCCGACTCTCAAGCCTGTCCAGGTCCCTCTGGATGGCATCCCTCACCTCCAGTGTGTCGACCGCTCCACACAGCTTGGTGTCGTTGGCAAACTTGCTGAGGGTGCACTCCATCCCAACATCCATGTCACCAACAAAGATGTTAAACAGCACCAGTCCCAGTACCAATCCCTGATGAACACCATGTGTCAGGGGAGGTTTAGGTTGGATATTAGGATAAATTTGGTTGGAAATTAGGAAAAATTTTTTCACTGAAAGTGTTATCCAGTATTGGAATAGGCTGCCCAGGGAGGTGGTGGATTCGCCATCCCTGGAGGTGTTTAAAAAAAGGGTAGACGTGGTACTTGGGGATGGTTTAGAAGTGGTTTTGTCACGTTAGGTTAATGGTTGGACTGGATGATCTTAAAGGTCGCTTCCAACCTTAACGATTCTATGATTCTATGATTCTGTGCTCGCCACTTAGACATGGAGCCGTTGACCACAACTCTTTGAGTGTGACCGTCCAGCCAGTTCCTTATGTACCGAGTGGTCCATTGGTCAAATCCATGTCTCTCCAATTTAGAGACCAGGTTGTCGTGCAGAACAGTGTCAAATGCTCTGCACAAGTCCAAGTAGATGATGTCAGTTACTCTTCCCTTATCCACCAATGCTGTAATGTCATCGTAGAAGGTCACCAAATTTGTCAGACACGATTTGCCCTTGGTGAAGCCATGTTGGCTGTCACCAATCACCTCCTTATTTTCCATGCACCTTAGCAGAGTTTCCAGGAGGATCTGCTCCATGATCTTGCCTGGCACAGAGGTGAGACTGACCAGCTTGTAGTTCCCTGGGTCTTCTTTTTTACCCTTTTTAAAAGAGTAAAAAATAGGGAAGAGATTACTGACAGTAGACTGATCTATACAATAGGGCAGAGAAAGTGTAACAGGTAGTTAAAAGCTGTAACGGGAGATTCAGACAAGAAAAAATGATGGTACACAACATCTCAGAAGTACTTCAGAATAGATGAGAAATGGAAACACCTATATGCCACAGAGATAAAATATATGACTTTCCTTTTGCTTTGCTGCAGCATGTTAAATGGAGGTTATTAGATAGGCAGCCAGTCTGGGCTGAAAAGAGTGCGGAGATGGTGACAGCAACCAAGATGAATGTTTCAGCTGCTTCTTGACACGATAACCAGCAGGTCTGAGGACCATGTCCTCTGTGCTGCAGCCATTGACCAGTTCTGGGCTGGCACTGGGTTATGCATGGACCTGCACCTTGGCAGAATTATCTGGTGAGCTCCTTTACCCCTGCGTCAGCAAAAGAGAGGAGATGATCCTCTTATAATCAGATACTGTTCTATGGGGCATTGTTATTTAGGTACCGATACTGTCCTGCATAAAATTGTAAAAAAAATTAGAAGAATTATTTCCTTTCTGTAGCTAAATAGCTTCTGTGGAGTTTGAGTACACCCCTGGAGCTAACCCTGTGCCTACAGATACCATTTCTAGAGCATGCTGCTATAACGGATGGTACTATATACCATATGTACATCTATTAACTTTTGGCTGTATGATAGCCATGTTCATGTTCAGAGTTAACTGTTCATTATTACTTTTTTCCTTACCCAGTGTCTGATGTATGTTGTTATATTACATTACAGCAACTTTTTTTCTTTAATACACTTTAACAACTGATCTTTTTAAAGGATTGTGGAAAATACAGGTAAACTGAGTCACCATAGTTTCTCTGACATACTAAAATATTTATTCACATAGCAAAGAAACTATTTTCCTTCCAGAAAGTTATGCTACCAAGCAGCTACAGTCTTAACATATTCCATGCTTTTTTAAATTCCCTTTTTAATATTTCAGACAGGGCTCTTTGGTGCTGAAAGAAGACTGATGATTGTTCTGTTGTTTAAGGATGCCCATAAGACTAATTTCGAAGACAGATCAACTAGTCACGGACTGCTAGCAGCTAGGGAAATCTATTGGACAATTACCGTTCACTGGCTTCTCCTGTTGGTACTTTCTATTCTGCTGTTGGTTTCTACCAGACACAGCCTACCTTTGCGTGGACATTTTTACATTCTCACAATAAGTACAATGTTTACTGTTGTTCCAGGAGCTACAGATTCCACTCCCTTTCATTAGCTGTCAACTTAAAGGGGATGTTCAGACAGCTTATTCTCAACAGAATAGCATAGTGTAGCATAGCATGGAATGGAATGGAACGGAATAGAATAGAATAGAATAGAATAGAATAGAATAGAATAGAATAGAATAGAATAGAATAGAATAGAATAGAATATTTCGGTTCAAATCCAGTTGGAACAACAATCATCTAGTCCAGCTGCCAAATTCCTGTCCAGCATGAACTGCCCTGTGGTTGCAATCATTTCAGCTGCTGCCACATGGAGTGTGGAAACTCAGAAATTTAAAGTGAAATCAATAAGGCACAGACAAAAAGAATAAAATGAAACTGCTACATGTTAGCAAGGGTGTGCTTACATTTACTTCATGGTAATATCATCATGCATTACCTAGCACTTCCTTAGGCTGTGCTCTTAAGAGCAAGTTTAAAAGTGTTAACAATGTATACAGAAAGTTGTACAAGTCTATGCAAGGGATGATGTGAGAAAGAGTACCAACCTCAGCTCACCATCACTCTGCTCGGGTTGGAGTGCTGAAGTTTACTAAAAGTGATGAAAATTAACATCTGGACTTAAGGGAGGGAAGATTTCACTTCTGGAGTTGAAGGTGAATCTCAGAAAAATTCACGTTGGAAGGGATCTCAAGATAATTTAGTCCAGTCCTCTGCTCAAACCTTGGACAGCTTTGAAGTCAGAGAAGATTGCTCAGGCCCTTTGGTTGGGTTCTGAGTATCTTTCTCCTGGCTGCAATTTCTGCCCATTGCCTCTAATCCCTCCTCTGTGCACCTCTGAGGAACATCTGGCTCTGTCCTCTCTGCACCTTCCCAGAAGGTAGCTGTGGACCAGCAGAAAGTTCTTCCTGAAGCCATCTCTTCTCTGGGCTGAGCAAACCCAGCTGCCTCAGTCTTTCCTTCTACATCACGTGCTCCAGCCCTTGACCACCTTGGTGGTCCTCCAATGGGCTCAGTATGTTCAAGTCTTTCTTGTACTGAGGCACCCAAAACTGCACACATCATTGCAGATGCTGTCTCCCAAGTGCCAAACAGAGGGAAGAAGCACCTCCCTTGTCCTGCTGGCTACACTCTTGCTACTGCAGCCCAGTATGTGGTTGACCACCTTTGCTTCAAAGGCACACTGCTGATTCATATTCAGCTGGTTGTCCACAAGGACCCCCAGGTCTTTTTCTGCAAAGTTGCTTTCTGGCTCAGTCCCCACCCTGCAATGCTGTATGGCGTTACTCCATCCCAGATGCAGGACTGCATTTTCTCTTGTTGAATTTCCTAAAATGTTTGTCAGGCCATTTCTCCAGCTTGTCAGTGTACCTCCCGTGGAAGCTGTGAATGGAGATGTTAAAAGAGTACTGGTCCCAATATAAATGCCCAAGGAATCACAGAATCACAGAATGGTCAGAGACCAATGGAAGGGACCTCTGGAGATCATCTAGTCCAGCCCCACTGCCAGAGCAGGGTCACCTACAGCAGGTTGCACAGGACAGCGTCCAGGCGGGTTTTGAATGTCTCCAGTGGGGGAGACTCCACCACCTCTCTGGGCAGCCTGTGCCAGTGCTCTGCCACCCTCAAAGAAAAGTTCCTCCTCATGTTAAGATGGAGCTCCCTATGTTGAAGTTTGTGCCCGATACTTCTTGTCCTATCATTGGGCACCACTGAAAAAAGACTGGTCTCATCTACCTGGCACCCTCCCTTTAAGTATTTATAAGTATTGATAAGATCCCCCCTCAGTCTTCTTTTTTCTAGACTAAAAAGATCCAGGTGCCTAAGCCTTTCCTTGTAAGAGAGATGCACCAATCCCCTAATCATCTTAGCAGCCCTTTGCTGGACCGTCTCCAGCAGTTCCCTGTCCTTCTTGAACTGGGGAGCCCAGAACTGGACACAATACTCCAGACATGGCCTCACCAGGGCAGAGTAGAGGGGGAGGATGACCTCCCTCGACCTGCTGGCCACACTCTTCTTGATGCACCCCGGGATGCCATTGGCCTTCTTGGCCGCCAGGGCACATTGCTGGCTCATGGTCATCCTGTTGTCCACCAGGACTCCCAGGTCCCTTTCCGCAGAGCTGCTTTCCAGCAGGTCAGCCCCTAACCTGTACCAATGCATGGGCTTATTCCTTCCCAGATGCAGGACCCTACACTTGCCCTTGTTGAATTTCATTAGGTTCCTCTCTGCCCAGCTCTCCAGCCTGTCCGGATCATGCTGTATGGCAGCACAGCCTTCCAGCGTGTCAGCCACCCCTCCCAATTTTGTGTCATCAGCAAACCTGCTGAAGGTACACTCCATCCCTTCATCCAGGTTACTGATGAATATATTGAACAGGAATGCCACTTATAAATAGCCACCACCTCACTTTCAGCCCGTTGTTTGTAATTCACACAGATAGTCCATATATCTGTATTTTAGCTCCAAAAATGCTGCAAGAGACTAAGTCAAAAGCTTGCCAAAGTGAAGGTAACTGATATCCACTGCTCTGCCTTCATCTTCAAATCCAGTCATTACATTGAAGAAGGCAATTAGGTTGGTCAAGGACAATTTGCACTTGGTAAATGCATGCTGTTTTTTCCCAATCACTTTCTTCTCCTTTGTGTGCCTGGACATGGCTTACAGAAGGATAACCTTCTGTGCATAACCTTCTCAAGGACTGAAGTAAAGCCAACTGGCCTGTATTTCCTCAGCTCTTAGCAGCCCTGCCAAGAAGGACTTGAGGGTACTGGTGGATGAAAAACTGGACATGAGCTGGCAATGTGCACTCACAGCCCAGAAGGCCAACCATATCCTGTGCTGCATCAAAAGAAGCATGGCCAGCAGGTTCAAGAGAGGTGATTCTGCCCCTCTACTCTACTGGGGAGACCCCACCTGGAGTACTGCCTCCAGCTCTGGAGCCCTCAGCACAGGAAAGACAGGGACCTGTTGGAGCGGGTCCAGAAGAGGGCCACAAAAATGGTCAGAGGGATGGAGTACCTCTCCTATGAAGACAGGCTGAGAGAGTTGGGGTTGTTCAGCCTGGAGAAGAGAAAGCTCCAGGAAGACCTTATTGTGGCCTTTCAGTACTTAAAGGGGGCTTATAAGAAAGATGGGGACAGACTTTTTAGCAGGGCCTGTTGCAACAGAACAAGGGCTAATGGTTTTAAACTAAAAGAGGGTAGATTTAGACCAGATACAAGGAAGAAATTTTTTACGAGGGTTGTGAAACACTGGCACAGGTTGCCCAGAGAGGTGGTAGATGCCCCATCCCTGGAAACATTCAAGGTCAGGTTGGACCGGGCTCTGAGCAACCTTCTCTGGTTGAAGATGTCCCTGCTCATTGCAGAGGGGGTGGACTAGATGGCATTTAAAGGTCCCTTCCAACCCAAACTATTCTATGATTCGTGTCCTTCACCAGTTTTTGCTCTGGCTAAGCTTTGGCTTTCCTGATTCAATCTCTGCATGCTTGGGCATTCATCTTTATTTGTTCTAAGAAGCCCGTTCCTGCTTCTGTCTACCACAGAGTTCCTTTTTCCATCTAAACCCAGTCAGGAGTTCCCTGTTCAGCTACCCTGCCCCCCTCACACCTGCATCGTGTCCTGCAGACGGAAGTGGATATTTCTCATGCTTTGAGGAGGTTGTCCCTGAATGTCAACCTGCTCTTCTGGGCTCCTTTGTCTTTCAAAGCAGCAGCCCCTGGGAACTAACCCACCAGGAATCTTCCTGAAGTCCCCTCTGTTGAAGTTCAGAGTCATTATTGCTACTTGCCTCTTTTTGCTTTCCATCTTCAAATCCTGTGGCTTACTAGCAGTAGACCAAACAAGCCCAGTTCTTAGATTATTAGAGTCAGCTAGGAAGCTATAAAAACAAATTTTATTTTCAACAGGTTTATTTTTAAAAAATAAATATTTTTTTCATATTGACATGTATTAATAAATTGATCCTTGGAGTATGTTAATATAATTATAAATGTTTTATTGTGCTCTTTTAGTGCAGCATTTTTGACCTCCCTCACATTTTCAGTTGCCACTTTCTCAATAAAAAGGCAAGTATTATATTTCTGTTGGTGCTTCTGCCTGTAAATGACATGAAGTAGGTGACCATAATCCTGAAGTCCACAGAGTCCTGTTCATTTGTACAAGCTGAGGATCTGGTCCAACCGTTGCTTCGTGAATTCTTGAGGTAATTGAGATACAGAACTATTCTTCTGTGTCAGTGAGCACCTGCATTCCTATGTTTTTTTGGGCAGGTGTTACAGTATCTGGTTGGTCTTTGTCATTTGAGCATACTTTAATATTGCCTCTAACAGACAGACCCTCTTCCAGTATCAGGCTTCTTAAGTTTTGGTGTTAAGCATCCTGCTCCATTATATAAATAAGACCTAAAATTTTGCGACAAGACCTTAAGCAAAATAAAGGTTTGTAGCTAGATGTGGGGTTGATGAAACGTGCACAACAGATAAAATGCACATATTTTGTGCACCTGTTCAATAGCTGCCTTTTAAAAAGCAGAACGGTTTAGGGTGTCACCTTCCTTTCTGAAAGACCATTTAGCTGCCATGTAGATTTGTGGCTCTTACCCTGGGGACAGGTGACTTCATTACCACCAGAGCTTTATAATCCTGGTAAGGTCTTCCTGAGTGTTTATTGCTTCTTGCACTAAGAATGGATGGCTCACAGGCTAACACCGAGCCCAGCGCCACAACACCCTGCAACGGGCAGTGCAAAACCCAGCAGGAAGCACAGTGCGCCTGCCCAGCAGCCCTCCCTGGGGATTTCCCTGCCTATCCCCAGGCTGGAGAGATGGACAAATGGCAACTTGGGCTGAGTGTGGACAGGAGCTTGTAGAAGACAGTTGCAAGGTCCTTTACAAGGTAACGGCTTTTTTTTCTGATTTCAACAATTAAACATTCTTACATCGTATTATCTTTTCCTGCTCTTGTTTTGTTCTCTTAAAACACCACTGTGTTATACACACACACACAAAACTACTACAAAAATTTCATTTGACAGCCCTGCCAACTAAAAAGCTTTAGAGCATCCACTGCATGAAAATGTATAAGAAAACTCTTACACATTTTGTGAGAAATTTGGGATTTCACTGTACAGCGTAGGAAATGGTCTGTCTTATATACCCATCTTGGCTACAACTATCTAGTGGGTCTTCAGGTTCTTTCAAAGTGGTGTCCTGGGGCTCATGACCTAACTGATCATGCCTGAATATGGTGCTGGAAAGACCAGAGAACCATAAGTTTATACCAGTGAGTGGACAAGACTTAGCTAACTTAAAGGAGATCCCAACAGTTTTGCTCTATTATGTTCCAAAGAGCTGGAATGGGCATTGCTTTTCTCTAGGCTTGATTTCACCGTATGTAAAATGAAGTTAGTAATACCCGCTTATCTCAGTAGGGTGTTATATGGCTAACCCATTGTTTATAAAATGTGGCAAATGCTCCCACATGACCTTCTGGGGCTAGGACAACAGGAGCCTCTAAGGCGGACAGGCATTCGGGCTGTCCATCGAGAGCGTACAGATGCACAGAATATCCGCTGGTACAGCGAAAGGAGGAGCGTGCACCAGGTCGCACCAGTCCAGAGGCCCAGGGGCTGACACAGCCTTTATGTCACTCCTTTACCACAGTTTTTTCCTCCACACACCACACACATAGAGGGTATGCCCAGCACCTTCGTTACCACCCGTACTCACACAGTTACAGCTGGAGACGGCGTAACAGCACACAGCTTGCCTAATCAACACCCCTCCGCCTAACTATATTGCTCTAAGTGGCTTCTGCAGGGGACTGTGCCCTATATTTCAGGCCATTACTAGTGCAGAAGCAAAGGTGCAAAATCATCCCTACCAACAGCTACACGCCTTCAGGAGGCTGACACACCCAGCCAAGTGGGTGCAGTAGCAGTGACACACACCTATGGAAAAGGCTGGATTTGGTAGTTAGCGAGGTGCTGCAGATCTGACTATACATGTTGCTGGCGTTTCAACATAGTGCCCTCAAAACATCAGCTGATAGTTTGGCATAGCCGTTCTCCAGTGTGTACACATACGAAGCCCTCATTGCAAAAGCGTGCTTGCCACACCTCACAAATGATAGATGCTGCGACAGATATCGCCGCAGTTAAAAATCTGAGCTGTGTAAAAGCATGAGAAACCATGGAAGAAAAGTTAGCAGTAGGGTAGAATGAGATAGTATGCATACAGGTTTTTATCATCTTTGTGTCCATGAAACAGACATTTTTAAAGGAAACCAAAATACAGGTAAAGCCATGAACGTGTATCTGCTGAGTATACAACACACCTCATATGCTATCTATTACACATTGCGTCTTGGTTGGGGTGAAGTCTCCCACAGAGGAATTAATTATAAATAAATCTCTCAAAATGGGGCTGAGAAGCACTGGAGTAATGGCTCTTCTTCTGGACCAGTAGAGAATGGCAGCAGTTTAAGTTGGATGCAGCGGAGCACTGCAGGTCAACACTTTCAGTCACTGGCCAGATTTGCAGTAAACAGGGTTAGTTCTACAGTTTAAAAGCTGTAAACATGATGGAGCCAAACCACAGTTATATTTACTTAGGAATAAAACCTGATGTAGCCTGGGAGAAAGCTATCCCCCACTTCCCTGGTCTTGTTCTCAGGAACAATTTTTGGGGTAGAAAGATAGAGAAGAAATGTCAATATGTATATAGAGTCTTGTGGAAACTGAAGTTGTATTTAATTCACCAGGAATTCTCTCTGTTGAATCTGGCCCTTGAGCATTTAATCCGGGTTATTAAACATGTTTTAGTTCTGATATTTCAGAGAGAGACACAGCAAAAATGGCTGATGTTCAAAACATGAAGTTGATATAGACCAGAAATCAAATTGAGTGCCAGTGCTGGCAGGTGCAAGTAAGGTGGAACCTAGTGGGAACTTACATCAAAGGTAAGTTTTGGCCAACGCCTGCACTGAGTATGAACATCTCTGGATACTTTCTGATGCATCATTCCAATTTATTTGGTTTGGAAAATGCTGTTTTGATGCAGTTAAGTGTACAAAAGGACAGATGGCATCTAGCAGACAGTTTAGAAGACAAAAGAGCTGGATCTGTTTCAGATCCTACCAAAGAGTCCCTGTGCAAAAGCTGTGTAATCCCTGTGTGCCTGAGTTACCCCACCTCAAATTATGGAGTTAACAACATGTTACGTAATAAACAAAAAAAAATTAATGAGTGCTGAAAGATACATTGTTGGGTTTAATGTTATTATTTTTAAAAAATGATGGTTGTTTTAAAATGGCCTCTTTTAAGACTGTATAGTATAAAGCTCCCTTAAACCAGCCTCTGTATTGAAGCAGACAGCAGTTTTACTATTGCATATGCATACATTTAAGCCTGTACTTGTTAGTTCAAAGACCAGACAAGCTTTTTCAGCACAGCTAGCAGTCTTTATAAGGCATATCAGCTAGAAAGCTTCAGTGCAAGGAGCATATAAATTTGACAGGCTCTGCAAGAAAATCCCATGCACTGGAAATTGATGTGCTAATTTATTTCATCATTTTCCCTCTTGAAACATTGATGGAATCAAATGAAAAAAATACGATAGTTCAATAGTTAAAGTAATCAAAACACGATTTTAAAGTTAAGGTGTTTTGAACAATTTAAATTTGGTCATGTTTAACACACATAATACTTTGTATGCCTTCTTTACTGGTGAGTAGGTTATCCCTTACCGCATAGTGTAACATTTAGATCTTCTGTCAGATGCATTGATTCAAGCACTTTTACAGCTTCCCACCAGGAAAGTTCCTGGTTGTTGTGATTCTCTTTGTAGCAAGGCAAAGTTGTTTTACTGCCGTTTTTGTCTTTTGGTGAGCTGGCTGGAGGGATCACTGGTGGCAACACACAAGGTTCTGACTGCTTTCTTCCTACTACACTTCAAAAATATTATCCAACATACCGGTATTTCACTTTCCCCTTACAACAATCTCATTGCTAACCCAAAGCAAAACCCAAGTGGGAATACTTTCAATTAGCGCAGAAGCATCTGCTCAAACATTACAGTAGAATATGCTTCACTGAAATTCATGAGTAAATGCTTTTTCACAGGCATTACTAAATGCACTGATCATCTGGACTTTGTAACATTTCTACGGCTATTCATTTCTGTCATAAAGTAGCATAAAATGGCTTGAAATAGCTCTGAAATGAGATACCTCATTGGAGTTTTTTTTACGAAAAGGCCTGGAAGGAATACAAACAGTTTCTATCTTGAACAGGAACTGGGAGGAGACCTTCCTTGGGTCAGGCTGTCCCACAACTTCCTGTTACCTTCTGCACCTTTCCTGAAGCACACAGGCTTGCCTGCTGCCAGCACTGGCACCCTGGAGCACCGGGCAAATGGCCGGAGCACAGCTGGGAATTCATGTGTTCCTCTGGGGTCAGCTGCCACAGGCCTGCCTTTTCTAAGCGGAAATTTGCCCATCTGAGATGTCCAGGTTTTAGGAACATGTAGATTACCAAGTAGAAGATGACAACACTGGCTAATTAATGATATTAAAAAATCATCTTTTTCTGACTACTATGCTGCAGATTTCCTTGGAGGCTGCTCCAGTGCTATGCTTTTGGATGCCTTCCTCCTTCTGCTCTCTTTAAGTAGAAGACATCGGTCTTGGCTTTTTTAGAACCAGCGCATCCTGCTGGGTGCACAAACGTAGGAAACTAGCTGGGATGTGTTTGGAAGCACTCAGACACTGACCTAATTTTAAAATTTTAAAACTTTAAATTAAAGCATGTCCACGTGCTTGCAGGGTGAAAGTTAAACTAATGAGAATAGTTTTTCATAAACTTCATCAAATTTTTTAAAGCCAACATCAAAGCACAAAAGAAGATACCGCGGTTAGATTGTTCATCTTCTCCCAGTTCTCCAGGCTCTGCAGCTCTGTTGTGGCTCTTCTCAAGGCTTAATTGCTCTGTAAAATTATCTATGTCCAATCATATTGCCAATATAAAGGAATTAATTGCAATCAAGAAAAGTTATCTTATCTGAAATAGATGAAACAGTAAACTGGATCATATAAATATTTTATAAACAGTAATTATTGGTGTCAATTGTGCAAAAAAGACTTCCACAGAATGAATAAATAATCATTTTAATAAAGAAATAAGCATATCTAGGCTATAATATAAATAATTATTATTATGAATATGTATTAATATTGCTAACGTATCTTGTTCCTTTTTGTTCTTCGGTAGACCGTAGATCTTTATTCCTTGTGTTGGTGGCACTCTGCTTAGTCCACATCTTGCCTGACATCAGGGACGGCAGGGGAGTACAATCCTTTATCATGTTGATTCATTCAGTAGCCCAATCTGTTTCAAACATGTGGCCAAGGCAAATGGCCATATACCAATCTGAGGATTATGACTCATTCTTCTGGTTTCCTTTGGATTTAAATGATAATGTTAAAAAAAGTTCTGAAGCCGTGCTTTAGACAAACCACAACAACCACGCATCAGGTTTCTAGCTGCCCAACGATACGCTGCAGTGGTTTCACCTGAAGGAGGCACAGGAACCACAGCTAACACTATATGCTGTTTGCCTACAACTTGGGAAGCAGGTTGGTGTTCACCGTGCCCTACCCAGTGACAGATCCATTTCAGAGCTCTCATCGGACCTCCTGCCATCAAAATAAAATGTAATTCAAGTCAATGCAATTCATGCACAGTTTTGATTGACTCTTCTCACGTGAGAGAAGCAGTAGCTGTCCATACATCAGCATGCGGAAACATTGCCAGCTCCGACTTTCAGACAGCATTGGGATAAGCTGGACTTCCCTGTCCATCCAGGCCTGCAGGGATTGACATAGCTCCTCTTCCTTTTCCCAGTGCGGGTGAACCCCACTGCTCTGCTCACAGTGGAGTAACTAGCAATGGCCAGTGCGCCTCTCCCATCCATAGGGTTGGGATCGCAGCAGCCAGCTCGATTCAGGATCTCAGCAGAGGGTGATTCACCCAGGAGGAGGAGGAGCATGAGCTGTGCTCACCAAGACCAAGTGACAAGAAGTGACACAGGTGCTGGTGCACTGGGGGAGGGAGAGGTAGATACCATCTGATCTGCTGTCTGCCAGGAGGAAAGCCTGCAACTCGGGTGGAGCAGCTCCCCTCCTGTCCCTCGGTGGGGAAACTGAACCCAAAGGTGTCACGCAGCCATCCACGCTACGCGGACCCTGGGAGAGGGAGGGCGAGAGACAAGCTGGCAGGAGGAGATAAGAGGTGAAGGGTGTGAGGAGCAGCTGGTATACCCACAGCAGGCAGAGGGTTTGGTGGGGTTGAAATGTAGAGCGCAGAAGGGATGAACCGGGACTGCACCCGCAGCCCTGCTGGCCTTTGCCACGGCGGCTCCTTCTCCTGCAGCCCCCAGCAACAGTCCAGGCGGGCAAATCTCTCAGCGCCATGAAGCGACCATGAAGGCTTTGGTCGAGGAGATGGAGGGGAGAGTGCGAAAGGCACCTGGAGGAGGCTGGGCGAGTTGCTGCTCAGGGAAATGCCGCCAAGCCCCGCCGGTGGGGCAGGGAGGTAGGGAGATCCCGTTGCTGGTTTTATCAGCGCTGGGAGGGGGTGGGATTTTAGCGG
>VZSZ01010958.1:168908-289139 GCA_013398815.1 Ibidorhyncha struthersii | reverse complement strand
GGTCCGCCTCCGCCTCCTCGCTCTCCTCCCTGCCCGCGGGGCACGGGAGCCGGTGACGGGAGCGAGGCGGAGTCTGGAGGGAAGATACCGAGAGATAGAGATTTAAATCACATCCCCGGCTGTAGAAGGGCAGCAGCAGCAGCAGCCCCGGCGCAGAGGCACGGACGCACGCGCCGAGACAGGTCTGCCCGGCTCCGCCGCCGCCGCCGCTGCTGCTGCTGCTGCTCACCATGGGTGCTGCCGCCGCCGCCGCCGAGCCCCCCCGCGCCATGGGCCTGGTGTCCAGCGTAGTGAACGACACCCTCGAGTTCTACCGCTGGACTTGGAGCATCCGAGGTAACGCGCCAGGGCGGCCCCGCCGGCAACCGCCATCGCCGTGCCCGGCGCCCCCCCGCCGCCCGCTGTCACTGAGGCGCAGCGCTTCAAAATGGCTCCGTCTCCTGGGAGACGCGGCGCGCGGCGAGGGGGCTGAGGGGAGGCGGGCGGGCCTGGGCCGGGGTCCCCGGGCCTGCCACCGCGGCGGGGATGGGGGGCAGGCCCCTCTGCGCCCCCTTCTCCTCCTCGTCCTCCTGGGTGTGCTTGGGTGCTTTTGTTTGTTTATCCGTCTTAATCCCGTGTAACGGCGCGGGGTGCGCGGGGCATCTCGTGGTGAGGCAAGGTGAGGGCGTCCCCCGGGCGCCTGCGGGCTGGACGTGGGGAAATCCGCTTGCCAGAGCCGTCGTTCCTCTTGTTTCCCTCTCACCTCAGCGTGCCTTGGGGTGGTCATACGGGAATCTGATGTCGGAGGTAAGCGAGGCCCTCCGGTAAAGCGTGCTGCGGAGCTCAGGTGGCTTCTGCGGCAGGTGGGAGCCCTGTGGCAGCATCCCGTGGAGTTCAGCAAACTAAAGGAGGAAATGATTGTCACCATCAAGGCAGGAGCTTTTCATTTTATATTCAGTGCCTTTGGGTCGGTTCTGCTGTTTTCTGTTTTCAATGTGCTACATTTTTGTATTGGCACCCCGTGACTGCAACGTGGAAGATGCTGAAGGAAGAGAAAATGCCTCGGAGTATGGAGAGATGTGAAAAGCAGCTTTCAGTGCTGTGACAGCAAATGAGGTGGTAACTTGCTACACCAACCAGTAGCTCTGGAAGTATTGGTCAGCATGAATGGCTTGCTCTCGGTGGTCAAATGACATGAGCAGGGTAGAGTCACAGCTTTCATAGTTGCTATTGTGAGTAGGCTTGAGCAGTTGACAGAAGAATCACTTCTCTGGATGTTTTCTTAATTTTTCAGTTGTCCACGCAGTGCTGAGGTCTAGGCTATTTTGATTTAGTCCTAGAAATACATGGAGCAAAACTCTGGAGTGAATGCGACTATGGACGTATTTTGTGGCAGTATGATAAGTGAGAATGTGGGGCCTTCATTACAGATGGGAAGCTCGCTACTGCATTCAGCAGTCTTTTCCGCCCCCCTCCTTTCTGCCATCTGTCAGATAATAAATTAATCTTATGTTATAGATGGAGGGAGCTCACTTTTTTTCCCACAAATTACCTTCCTAGCCTATCTTCTGGGTTTTGCCGTATTTTAAAAATTAAGCCTGCATGCATATGTTTTTTTCTTCTGTATTTAAAACCTTCCAGAATATGAGATCAAATAAAAATGCTTGCAGCAGCACTGCATTGTAATCTGCCAGTGTTTGCTTTCTTTCTCTGCCTCTTGCAACATACAGTTCTTCATAGACTGCCAGGTAATGCATGAAAGAGATGCTGTTCTAGCCTACTAATATCATTTTCAGATGGATATAAAAATAGATGTGGGTACAAAGTTGATATCCTTATGGATTACTTGATTTGTTTGGAAAAAGACTTAAAGTTCTGATACGTTTCCTGAACTTCAGACATGTTATTTAAGTCTATAAATGGACCATGTTCGTTGTAAGCAAAAAATAATTGGAGGAAAAAAAACCTAGAGAGATGAAAAGGCAAGTTTATGTAAGGCATGTAGAGATAAGTAACTTACATTAATACTACATACAGAGCAAACTTTGATTTGTTCCTCATGCTTCTTTGGAGAATCTTAAGCAGTAGTAGGATGACATTGTGATGGCATCTAAAATATGCTTCAGTCTTTTATTAATTTACTAATGCAAAATTTTAAATTATTGCTCCAAGTTCAGTAGTGTTGATGTTAAAACAGGATTCCACTGTAATTAAATACATCAGTTGCATTTTGTGTAAGAGGTGGAGAGTTTCTTGTTCAGGTTCTGGATTTCCATGGATCCCTGCAAGGATAGTTTTTGATAGAGCCTAAGTCACATCAAAAGCATGTTACTGTTCTTGTTTATACTCAGTAGTATGTAAAACAAGGTTTTCCCGTAGTTTTTACAGTCAAGTATGGATATGCGAAAGGTAATATCACACAATGTAGTTACAAGGTAGCTCTTGATAAGAAAATGGCATTTATGAGGCAATGCTGCATTGCTATTTAATGAACTCATATCTTAATGCCTTAAGTTCTGCTTAAATATCTGCTCTGTTTGCCGTTTTTCTGCATGTGTCTTCATTCAGGAAAAAAAGTAATAGTCACCATTTGCCATCTCTGAGGGAATATATGTTAAAATCATGAATTCAGCACTATTACGAGAATTCACGCAACTCACCTTTGTGTCAAGAACTATAGCAGTGATGTTGCTCAACAGAAAACACAAATTATGGCACGCAAGACCATTGCCTAACATTCAATATCATTAAATAAAAAACTATACCACGCAGCAAAGTTGCTCAACAAATGATGCTATGCAATAGCATTACACAATAAATCATACTGAAACAGTACTACACAGCAAAATTACACAATAAAATGTGAAGAAATTTTATTCCCACTACTACTCCTACACAAAGATGTCTCATTCATATAAAACCAAATTTACTTATTCTCTCCAGTTCTTGCTTCCATTTTTTTATTGGACACCCAAGTCTGTCTTTAGTAATGTTCTCAGTATTCAGCAGGATTCTCCTGCCAGCAGGTGTTTTCTAATGCTACCCTGGACTTGTGCGATGGGACTTTGGTAGAACTGTGCCAGGAGGTCCCACTGAGTCTTGTGCTGCTTTATTTTTGTCCTGTAAAGGTTTGGTCTTTTTCCTCCCCTGCTTTGTGCTATTTAAAAAGCAACTGACCTTTTCTGAGGGAAAAAAAGGAACCCCAAAAGACCGAGTATATGATGAGCCTAACTGGATTTTTTTGAATGATATCACAATTTTCTTAGCATTACATTTTCTTTCTAAAGCTGTTTTGTTTGGGGTTTTGGTTTTGTTTTGTTTTTAAATGTTGATTTTGGGAATAATAATGGTATTCAGTGACTTTTTCCCCACATACATTATCAAATACATTTTAACCCTGAGCTTAATATGTTTTTGCATATTAATTTGTTGAAAATCTATTCTTGTTCCTCTCCTGCCTTGACTATCTTTTTAGACCTCTTTCATGAAAGCCCCAAATCCATTGTAATCATATATACACCTGAAAAGGCTGAAGGAAATAATTTAGAAAGCCATAAACTTCAAGGAGAGGTAGAAGGGACAAAAACTTGGTCTTGGCTGTCATCAGGGAAAAAAAAAAGGTGGTCGGGGAAACAGTTACTATCACAAAAGATGGTCTAGGAATACCGTGCTATTATTTCTATAAGGGCATGGGACCAGTAACGTGTAATAGGTAGGGCAGGGCTTCCTTCTTTCTCTCTGCTCAGGTAGCTGGTTAGGGTTAGATCTGCCAGGAAGGATTAAGCATATGATTAGATGACTGAGCAAGTGACTTAAAGGGAGGTTCCAGGCTGAGTCCAGGAGAACTATTAAAATGAATAAATCAGGACACAATCCAGGAAAGAATAATGTGGAAATCTCAAAACATGGGTGAAGTTGGCAGTTGCGGAGAGGAGTAGGAGACTGTGGCTGGAAAAGCAGATTTGTTAAACTCTGTATCAAAAAGATTTCTTTTAGAGGAATTAGTTAATTTGAAAGTATTGAGCTAAAGAACAGAAGGATTTACTGACTTTGGGTGAGAATGATTGTTCTTGGACCTCAAAGTTAAAAGGAGGCAGGGCCATCCCAGGCCATGTGGGATTGCTTTGGAACAGCAACTATTTACAGCTGTTGCAGTTAATAAGATTACAGACTTTTTCCACCAGGAGGAAAGGAGAGAGGAGAAAGATGCAAACTTTCACTTTAGTGGTAGGATAGTCTTCTAAGTAGCATCTTGTTCAGGAGCATCGTAGCTTTTATCAGTTGGGTCAGAAATGTTAGACAATGAGGATGGGAGACACAGGAAACTTACAGCTGCTTGCCTTAAAAGTGATCAGATGGAGCAGGTTTCATGGGAACTCAAATTGCCATAAAAACTTTTGTCAGGTAGATCTTGGGACTAAGTTAAGAATGCAGGAAATCCAGGTTCATTTTCTTTTTCAGTCAATGTAACAGAACTGGAAGAAAATGCCTTTCTTCCTCTTCTCTCATTCTTTTCCCCATGTAGAAACCAAGTGTGGCTAAAGGATCCTGAATGTTTATGCTTGAGGAAAGTTCATTGAGGTGGTCAGCAGAGCAGTGGGATTGTCCGAGTGCGAGTAGTACCTTGTTGTATTTGAGGATTTGTGCCAAAGCTGGAGGCAAGAAGAATCTCAATGAAAGTTCTTCAGAGGGTGGCAATGGAGCGAGAGAACAAAGAGCAAGAAAGTTCATGAAGCCTGTTGCACAGAGACAAAGAATGTGTTCTTAAGCTTTTGGAGGACTGGCTGAGCATCAGACTCGGTGATTTGGCATGATACTTGTCTTGCACATACAATTTTCTTCTCAAGGGGATGTTTTTTTCTGTGGCTGTATAAAACACAAGGATTAGACAGGAAGAAACACACCAGAAATTGGAGAAGCTAGTGTAATTTGGCTTGGCTATCTTGTGGCAGAAGCAGCACTTGGAGAAGTTGATTACAGAAATAAAGAATGTTAAAAGCTAGGTTATGTGAGTCTACTGTCAATCAAACTGAGCAATAGGAGCATCTCAGTTTACTTGATTCATTTCATTAAGCATTACATTTAACTGCCTGTCAGTGGAGGGAGAGACTTTATTAGTGAAGAAAAAACAGCTGTTGATATTGAAGACAATTTGCTGGGCGTTTGAGGGAAATTCCATCCATGTTTCATCACCAGGAGATTTTATCCCATTGTGGAACTCAAAAGACAGATAATCAGAATAAGAGAGATACCAAGCACCTTTGGAAATGGAAACATCACTCAGAAAAGTACGTTACTGAAATGTCTGCTTAGGTATTTTGAATCACTGAGCCTCAAGAACTTGAGACTGACTGAGTATCCTGAAGCAAAGCTGACACCATGGACGAGGAGTTGAGAAGACTTCTCTCCTCCTAAAATGACGGAGGAGGAGTTGTAGGTGATCACCTGCAAGTCTCAGCTCCAGCAAAGGGATGAAACAGAAAAAAAGCCTTCAAAGAGCACCAGCAAGAATGTGATATGAACTTCTGTTTGAACATTCATCAGCACATTCCAGAAGCAAAAGGAAATGTTTGGACAAAATGGCAAGAACATAACTGGACTTTGGAAAGTTCCTTTTAAAGCTGTGTAGACAGCATGTCTTGAAATCTGTGGAGGATATAAGATGTTATGGGTACTCTTAAAGCAGATTCCATGGAAAATGGTCATGAAACTGCTTTTTACAGAATTTAACCAAGCTTATTGCATGACCTTGGCAACTACTGCAGAAGTCCAAGTGACTGTATGTTTGCAGTTGCAGCACACTGTAAATTACTGTTGTGGAGTGCTCGGCAGATCATGTTTCTCGGCTAAGGCTGCATGCCATTACTGAGGTGCAAATCAACACGTGGTCCTGGAGCCAACATACTGCAATGAGAGCTGAAGAATTTTTGAGTAGTTGAAATATCTGTGGTATGGAGCAGATGCATCATCCTGGTGACTGCACTAGTTACGTAAATTGATTGAGCATAGTGGTTGAACTGTTGTTCATCGGTATCTGTCTCTAGTTGACTAGAAGTTGATCGTGGTAGTCATTCTGTATTTATGCTATGCTTGGGGTGAAGAGGCATGTAGCGGGGCTATGGTTATAGCTGTGGAAGACCAGAAGAGGTTGTATTCAAGGCAGCTATGCTATACTGTCCTGTGCAACCGGGAAAGATTGTCAAAGGCTGCTTAAGGACAATTAGTAGAGGAAGGTGTAGGAAACATAGGTTGTAGTTCCTTTTAAGGTCTTGTAGATCAGGAGCCATGAGGAGTAGGTGAGGCAAGACTCCACTTTTTCCTCTGCCAGTCCAGACAGGTTTTTGGAGTTACGCAATTGACGTGGAAAGGATTAAGGGAGCACTTAGATGAAAGGCTTCAAGCGGACATGGAGAGAACTTTGGGAGGAGGAATTTGCTAGGATGCAAGACTGGGGGTTGGGGGGAGGCTGTGGTGTGTACTGGAGAGTTTTTTGAGGTAAGGCAAATGGAGCTAAGTATGAATGGCCTGAAAAACTGGAGCTAAATGAGAGTTCATTTAGCTAAAAAGAATTTGCCATAAAAAGAATGAGAGCTTTGACTTATAAGAGTTGGTACGAGTGGAGTGTGCCTGGAGCACAGAAGTTGGGACAGTGTGCTTTTAAGGGCAAATCTGATCCATGAAGTAAGACTGCTCTGACAAGTAAACTGTTATATGACAGGGCTTTGCTTTTGAAAACAAAGTGGAAGCTACCATTGGATTTCATAAGGAACTCATGTGTGGGACTCTTTGACTGACATCTCCTTTAGGAAGATGAAGATGAAAGGATACCTAGTTTCTGTATCTTGTTTAGGTGGCAAGTGAGTACAACCATCCTCAATTTTGTCAAGACTCAAGTGCTTCTGAGCATATGGACTTCAAGGTCTTGTGGCATTTTAAGGACATAAATGAAGGCAGCTCTGAAATTCAGGCCTGCTGAGACTCAGGTGTCAGCTCTGTGGGTATTTTAGGACAGCACCCTGGATTGTAGGTTGTAAAGCAATAAGTAGCTCCAAGGCAAGCCTAGAGATGAATTGAGTGCAACATGCTTTGTATTAACTCCCATTGTGTGTGCTTGGATCTCAAGATAAACATGAGCTAGTTTACCTTTCTCTTATGGAAGGTGAGAGGGAACAAGCTACCTCAATTTGGCTTGCGTTTGATGCAAGATAATGGCACGCCTGTGGGCATTGACTGCTCTTGGTTGTGTCAGGTTAACTCACTTATGTGCCTGCAACTCAACTCCTTTCTTTATGTACTTGAATAATTTCAGTGGTTTGATTCTTAACTCCTGCCCTGGAGTGTTCTCTGTCTCCATGGCATTGTGTCTGCTTGTACCATGAGATTCTTTCCTAGTTTCACTCTGTCCATCTGCCTCCCACATATATGCCTCTGTTTCAGCATAATCGTGGACTCGACTATTTGGTTTGGTTCCATCATATTTTCCTATTCCTCTTATCTCTTACTGCAGCGTCTCAAAAGTGTTTTCTTCCCGCTCTTGTATATGTTATGCATCAGTTTGCATGCTTGACCATGGCGCTTTTCTATCTTTTTTCTTTTTTCTCTGCTTATAGATATAATTTCCTTGTTTCCCTCTCCCAGTTACAACAAGTATGAGAGATTGTTTTATTGCTTTTTAAATGCTCACAAAATGTTGCTGGAAGAAGGAAATTTATAACCCATGTCTTTCGCTGTTTCTGTTAAGCCAATAAATCTTATCTCCCTAGACAAGATTTTATGTCCTATTTCTAGAGCATCGTTTTAACACCTTGTTTTTAAATAGTTTAAGATACTCTAAAGGGAAAAAAAATAGGAAAGACAGGTGCTGAATTGAATAGCTGGGCTGTAAATAGGTGAGTTCATAACCATGTTTTCTGGGTTTGCATTTAATATTTAGTGGTTTACCAGGACAGATATGACCAATAAAAATACTTACACATAGAGTACCCTAAAGTACTTTCACATTTAGGTCAAATTTTCTTCTACTCTGTCTAATCTCAGTTTCAGTGATCCCTGAATTTTTGAACAAGAGTGAGAAAGTATTGCAGAAACCAACAGAAGCTTAGATTTGGGGGCCATATGTTACCGTGAAAGGTAACATGACTGTAGAAGCAAAGAGACTTAGAAGTAGCATTCATTTGGGTATGGCATTATCTAGCTGCCAGGCTATATATCAAGCTGATGATTTTGCTACTGTATACTTAGTGAGTGAAAGAATCAGACACTGATCATTCTTCTGGTCATCTTTGGGTACAAGAACATTTTCTCAAGTTCATGTTTTGAAAATCAGCATTTCAAAATTAGTCTCTTTTTTTTGGTTTCGGGGTTGGTTTTGTTTTTTTTTTCCCCTCCCCCTCGATTTGTCATTTTTGCTGATTTCAAAGGCATGTTGAGGAAATAAGTTCTAAATATTTTGTAGTGTTATTTTTCTTTCGAGGCTTTGACTGATGTACTTGTGTTAGGCTAACAGAAGACCTAATGTACCTCACAACTGTAAATTTTACTTCTGCCCCTGAACTTTGAAGATAAGAGCTAATATATTTCAATAACTCCTTGTGTGGTTTTTACTCAAAATGGAATTCCAACTTCATTCATCCCTCTGTAAACCACATTGATTACCAGCATCCTTGTGCTGATGCAAACAGAAAACCCAGGTAGTTTATGAAAGAGATTTCTGTGCAGCTCCTTGCAAATGTTCTCCTGTAGCTTTCTGGTATTATTTTTAGGTAGATTTCACTTGCCATTGGTTTTCATGCATGTTCAATCACTGCATCCAGGAGTCTTTAAATGTTCATCTGCTTCCCCAAATCAGTCTGTGTTACAAGAGCAACAACATTAGTTGTTTACGTTTGCTGTGTAGTTAAGCATCAGTATTCTTCCGCTGCGTTAGCACGTTAGCAGACGTACATCAGTGCTGAATTTACTATCCCGTGTATGCTGAGTATGTAACACATGTCTCTCTACAGTGGATAAGGCCTTGCAGAGTTATTATTAAACTGTTATTAATAATCCTTCACATTTTTCAAGGATGTTGGCTTCTAACTGAGGGAATCCAATAAAACTGTCTATGGAGAAGATTTATTCTATGATCATCCGCTTCGGCATTATAAAACCCTGAATCATGCTAGATGGACCAATAGTCTAATCTGTTATTGCAACATTGAAAGCGCATGAATCCTGTGTTTATATTGCTGCTTACTGATACCTCTACAACTATTTTCATAATACCAAAACCCACCACTTTTGTGTGAAGTTATGACATCCTGCAGTCTGAACTCTCAGAAATACAGTTTTGGCTCAGACCAGAGAAGTCTGAATAAAAGTTTCAATAAAGAAAACACTGTAGAAGAAAAACTTGAAGTGTGTTTTGTGCAGCACTTTTATTTCTTTAGAAATACAGAGATGTGGGCTGGATCATAGGGTTCTGCAACTAGTTCATAAAATCGCATCCCGTGGGTTGGTTGTTTTTTTTTTGTGGTGTTTTTTTCATCTGTTTACTCCATAACTTGTAACATTTATTAAAAGGCATGCAGGTATCCCTGCACTGGGAATACATCTTGCTTTTGTGATGTTCGGTAAATTAAGATTTGACAAACAGAAGAATGCTACGTGCCTCAAGGGCTTACTATCTTGCAAATCTTGTGTAAGCTTCAATGAGGATTATGTTTTTATTATTCCTTGAAGCAGACTGTTTCCACTGTCCTCATGAATAATCGTAGTCAATGGAGGAGGTAAATCAAAAATAATTTGAACAAGGCAATCTCTTAGACTTGAAAATCCTGAGATTTGATGTTGAATTGATACTGCTCCTGATCTTCATAACAATTCCATTATTATCCTTGTCTTGAAACAAGTGTATCCTGTAATTGCTGTGTACAGGCACAAAGGCAATGTGGTATTAGTGATTGAACGATGGGAGTTCCAAGAAGACTTGAATACTAGTTAGAATAACAGGAATACTAGTTAAAATACATCTGACTTTTTAACAACAAATTTGGATTAAGTGTTCCTGTCACTTTAGTGGAAGCTTGTGAAACGCATGCATATGACACAGGTGTTCATTAGCTGCAGGAGGTGTTGTTCTTAGTTGTGTGGTATTTTGATTTTATGTTGCTGTATATGGCTTTAAAGAAGACTAAACAGTCAATTACAAAGCCCTGACAGCTAAAGCAAAGCCACAGCTGATTATAGGTAGTACCTGTTAGTCTTGTCTTTAGTCCTTTTGGTTTTGGGGCAGGCATCTCTCATTTCTGAGTGCAACAGGATTTGTACAGCTTTGTCTGCAAACTTTTAGAATCTGTGAGGTTTGTTGGTTTGTTTTTCAGAGTGTATGCTTTTGCTATTCATTGTGCTTGAGACTGAATATCTTTATTCTTACATCTTAGCTTGATGTTTCATGGCTTGTTAAAACAACAAAGCTTTGCCACAAAATTTTGGTGTCTCTTGTTCTCTGTCCAAACAAATTAGTTTGTTCTTGGCTAGATAAAGCTCAAGGACAGACAAAATATTTAACTCAGATATTTCTGTTCATTCTTGAAGATCAGAGTAAGCATATTTTCTCTGTACTGTTCTGTATTTAAAAAAAAAAAAAAAAAAACTTAAATCAGGCCATTTGTTGTACTTTTTTTGTGCCAGGTTTTGGGAACCTTTGTCCACATAGCATCATGTGCATGTCATCCTTAGCTTTACCAGTAACATACTCACCTCTTTGTTTTCTTGCCAATCATAACCACCACTGATGCTATGACATTATTGTGATAATTCTTCTGTGAGGGAAAGTGGCAGGGACTTGATTGGTATAGTTAATTTTCCCTGTCAAACAGGTGTGAGGCAGATTTAGATGTTTGTAGAATATCCAGAGAAGAGCTATGAAAATGATTGAAGGATTGAAAAATATGCCTTCAGGTGAATTAAATAAGGTGTTTCTTTAAATAAAATTATTAAAAAAAGGCAGCTGGTGAGTGACCTGATAGCTGTTTATAACTACCCAAATGAGGAGGAAAAAAAATTGATAAAAGATGGGTCTTCAGTCTAGCAGAGAAAGGTATCACAAATTGGTTAAGGTTTAATCGTAATTCCTTTGGATTTAAGGAGCAAATTTATGCAGTGGACCTAGTTAACATTTTATGGCAAGCTGTTATGTGTTCTACTGGGTTTTCTGCCTCTGAAACAACCCATCCTATGGTAAAATGGGAAATTCTTCTAAGGCAGATCTTTTAGCTAAAATGTGCATTAAGGGAAGTTTCATGGTCTTTGTTTTGTAGATTATACTAGACTGCAATATTCCTGAGTTAGGTACAGGTATCTTTGACCATGTCAGACTCAGAAATATCTGTAGTGCCAGAAGACTGCAGACATTGCCAAGTATGGTAGGTGAGATAAAGGTGAGAAAGAAGCATAAACTGGATATTCCTTGTGTCCTGATCCTTTTGCTTTCCTGCCGCAATCTGTCGGCACAATCCCTTCTAGGAGGACATAGACTTTTTTTCTCATGGAAACAGGAATGAGGTAATAGGACATTATTTTAGTTCGTGCACTGGCTTCAATCCTCTATCATAGGATTTCTCATACAGAAACTTGATAAACTGGGAAAATTCAGGATTAGAGTACACTATGTGCAATGACTAATCAATATCAAAGCAGACAAGTTAATTCAAGCACTGGAAGCTTTTAAAAGAATCATTCATTTTGGGCCATATAAATTTCTCTATTAAAACTGTAATAAATAAGTGAATCAAAAATTTTAACTTCTGTAGGTATTCAGTCCAAAGATACGTGGCCTCTCAGTTTTGGATCTGCAATGGTACTTCTCTAACAGTCTTCAGTCTCAAGTTGTGCAGCCTTAGTTAGTCGTGTACTGTTTTAAAGGCTGAGTTTATAGCTTCAGCTGTTGTTCTGTTTGTGTGTTCTGAGGTTTTATTTAGTCAAAGACAGCTTTTTTTTTCTTGGAATCTCTACAAATTGATAACAGTAAATGTACTTTCAAGTGATTCTGATTCATTATTCCCTTTAGTTTAAAAGGTTAGGGTCTAGTCATGTAGATGCTTATTTGAGTTTACTTTCAACTGAGCAAGTCTGTAGTGGTCGTATAGCTGTAGTGGACCTTATATTCACTTGTAAAAATTTACAGGACTGAGAAGGTATTTCCCATACAAATGCAGAAAGAGGAGTATGTTGTATAGAATGGCAATCCATAAACAGAAAGAAAAGGAAGAGTGGGGGGAGCACTAAAATACTGCAAAGGAGTTTACTGTGAAAAATTTGTAAATGTTTTAAGGTGTGTGAAGTTATGTTTCTCACGTTTACAAAATGAGAACACTGTATAAGAAATATCCTTCAATTATAGTGCAGCAGAGCTAATAAGATTTGTGAAATTCTTAGATAATTAAAACAACATAGTTCATAAAACAATACTCCAATTAGATAATACTGTTTTGCCTGTTTTATATGGTGGAATTAAAATTTCACTCGTTTAAGGAAATCTTTCTTAAACTTGAGATTGGGCTTTGAGAGGACTTCTTGTTAAAATAAACATGATCTGCAGAGAGCTGTCACTGCTAAGAACCTCTTTTAAACAGTCACCATCATTTCTGCAGTGTCTTTAGAAATGTAATTGGACAGATGGATGTGCTGGATTGGCACTGTAAGTGTCTTTGCGCTGAGAATAGTATCAATAGCTATTAATAACTTTGAAAGACTCTCCAGATAAATTAGTGAGTAGTGACCTTATAGCTAAGGAATACATATGTTGTTAAAGTAAAAATAAAGACTTCCTAAGTATTGATTTTGAATCTAATATGAATGCAGGGAATTTCAAAAGTCATGTATTTTAGGTAATATTTTCTGTAAAACTAATATTAAAAACAGAGATAGTAACCATTGTACTGTTTCAGCATTTCTCCTGATGAATATAGGAGCGACTGTGCTATGCATTTGTTTGCTTCTTTTAAAGTTTGTACTTCTTGAGGAAAGAAGTAAAAACTGATCATAGGCTCAGTAATATGCAGTAAATTTAACCATCTAAAATCCTCTCTATCGGAAAGGAAATGCTGTACCACATTTAACAGAAGTATTTGCATATTAAAACACTTAACAGTATGTTTCACAGAAGTTTGTTGTGATTTCTAACTCTGGATTACCATCAGTGCAGCCTTACTTACTGAAGTTCATCTTAATTTGCCTTCCATATTTTGATATAGGTTAATTATGTCCTCTTTGGACATTACTGGGTAGGATATTCGGTATTTTTGACTGGTCTTGCTCTTGTTCTTGCTTTGGAGGAAGAAATCAGAGAGTTTTAAGTGCATATTTCCTGTTAATTGCCCCACATAAATAATTAAATCCTGCAAGGTAGGTGCCCTAGGGCAATTTCAGGGTTTTTTTTCTATCTATATAAAATATATATGTTCTTCTATTTCTTGTCTTATCTTTGCAATTTGAAACTTTAAAATGTTTATATGCAAAATGACAGGAAAACCTTGTGTCTATCAATATTTCATATTCTTTCCTTACATAACAGTAATTTTCTATCAGGAACATGTTAGCAGATTCCATATTCTATTCTGGATTCACCTTTACGATTGAGTGTGACTTTAAATGTTCTGAAACTTCTCCCACCTTACAAAAAAAGCACTGTACTGTATGCTGGGCCTTCACAACAGACATTTTATTTGTGATCGAATTAGAATCTGGGTCTTAGGATTTGAAAGACAAATGCATTAATCCCCTGAAAGATTCAGTCAGTCTCTGTCAATTCTAATCACGTAAAGGCATTGGTCATTTTGCTTCAGAGCAGTTGGAGGGATTTTTTAGTTCAGGGAGCTAGCCTTTTTCTTTCAAGCTTATTTCATGTTTCAGGTAGTAATGTACCTATTGTGTGTGAAGTACTGCAGGATTTAATACACTCATATGTCCCCTTAAGCTATCTCAGTTCTCTATAATTTGCAGAAACCATTTGTGGTCATCAGCAGCAGCTAGTAAGTAGGACACAAAATTATACTGTTTTTGCTAAAACGGGGTAGGGAGTGGGAGGGAGGAGGGTGTTGGAGTAGCTTGGGAGATTTGTCACTTAAGCAGATGACTTAAGACAGTGAATTCATCTTGGTTTGAAAGAGGGTATCTGAAAAGAAGTTTGGAACAAGGGTGTGCGTGTAACTGTGTTTTCTGTGTAGAACATGGACAAGCAGGCTTGCCTGGTAAACTGAAATTAAATTGGTTTTGTAATACCTTCTGTGCAACAAGAATGGTGCGTGGAGCTGATTTAAAACTGAACGAATTACTTTGCATTATCCAGAGAAGATCTTGTGATGAACAAGTTTCTAAATCTAGCAAGTTCTGGGATGAATAGTAGCATGTTTTCTGATGACACAGTATTAGTAAAAAAATAATCACGTGCAGAGTCTCCTAGGTGCCCTTAAAATAAGTGCAAGGTGGTGTTCTTAGTTAGCACAGTAGGAATTAGAATAAACTTTTTGACTATTGATATGCTTCTGTTTTGGCCAGGATGGACTGCAGAACTGAATCACCTACTGTATTGCCTCTTATACAGGCATTTTGTGGTCAAAGCATAATTAATTGTCCTAGGAGAGGTCAGGCTCCCCAAATCCAAATCAGATAGATTCACTGGGCAGTGTGTTACGTGGTCTGTATCAGCAAGCTATGATTTTCTTGCAAATACTTTTAAGACTTGTCTTTGAGATGTGGTGGCTCACTGTCCAGAAACCCTGTGCAGAGGGAAAGTAACAGGCTGAAACCATGATACAGGTATGGAAGTGTAATGGCAGCTGCCCAGGTGCTCTTACGTTCTTGTCAAAGTTAATTAAATATATCTCTTGGGTTCCTCCAGTTAAGTTCTTCAATTTGTGGTATTTGTGGAAAGTAGGTGAAGGAATTGTTTACAGTGCTGATGAAGCGTGAGGGAAAGCCTGCTTGGAGCTGGGTTTTCATAAAAGTTGTCCATTTGTCTTTCCTTTCACCCTCCAGTGAATCCTCATTCTTCCCTCTGGAAATCTTTGCCTTCCACAAAAAGAAATAGGGAATCAGTTATGGTTTCTTTTTTTCAGTAGTGGGTGATAACATTCAGCTCCTGGGTAAAATTCAAATCCTCTTCCTTTTTCACGTTTCTCATATTGTCACTTTAGCATTCAGTATACCATAAAACTCTGGGTTAGAAAATAGAAGACAGAGTCTCTATTATGCCTTTTCCTCTTTATATTGCTTAGTGTGAGAAGGCTGGGAAAGCAATTGGGTCTCTTGCCTCACCTGCTCTTAACTCTTTGCACACTATGGTGCCTGAAGTGGGATGTGGATTTGATTAAAGCATGTTACACACAGGCTGTTTCCAGAGCTGTCTCTTAATTAAGACGTGACTCCTTTCTTCTTGCTTGCTGGAGACAAGTCTTTGCCCATTACTCTGTATCAGGTGGATGATGAGGTTTTCCATTTTTTCTTGTCTTTTAAATGGTGTTATCTTTTATTTTTAAATTCAGATTGGTAGAGGAATTGCTAAAAGCAAGCAGGAACTGAAGCATAAGGGAGATAGTGGTGTAATAACTGCAACACAGTGGTGTGATTTCAGCTTCAGTATGTAGCATTCTGTGAGGTCTAGAAAATGGGGCTGTTCCTTTACATCCCGAGACACTATACTGTACTGTAAAGCAATCATTCTCATGTTTTACAGAGTGTACATTATATTGTAATAGAAGTGCCTGTTCCAGGGACTTGCTGAAAAGTAAGAGGTAACTAACTTTCTTCTCTCAATTTCTTCAGTTCTGTTTCATTGGCTGTGTTTCTACAGCCAATGAATCTGATTTTTTTGCCACTCCTCTCTGTACTCTTTGTCCTATCTTGCCCTTAGCTTCTGTTGGTGGCTGTGGTCACATGGCTGACTCCTGTCATTGTGGCAGTGTCAGCCTTGCTGGAGATTGCTGTGCATTAGGATGACTTCTCTCTTCTGGTATTAACAGCTATAGTGGAAGCAGCTAGGCTGGTTTCTGCCACTTTTTAGGCCTCCTAGCATCTTACTTGCAACGTGCAGATCAAGTACTGTTATATCAACAAGAAGCAAGCAGAGTCAGTGCCATGCAAACTGTCTTTCTGCGGATCACAATATGTGTTGTGTATTAGAAATAGAGGGTCTCATGAAATCTGCTCCTAAAATGAGGTTCTAATTTACAATCTTAAGGGCAACTAAGGAAATGAGAAAGATGTGGAGGAGGAGTAATGGCAGTGCTGTTCTGTACTTTCTTCATTGTGTCAGAGTTCCTCATTTTTTACATAAGAATGGTTTTCTAATTTACCTGTTAGTATGCCTAGGATCAGGAATTAATTTATGGTATAGAGGGTTTTTTTTCACTGTCTCATGAAGAAAAACAGTTCCCTGTTGAAACTTGTCCTCTAGGTAAGTCTGTGGGCAAGTGCATTGCTATTTGTGAGTTTGCCCACAAATGACTGAAGGCAGGTGTTTTAGATGTCTAAGCTTCCCAAGGAGCCCTGTGGTGTGATTTCCGTCTGAACTCCAGCTGGCCTTAACATCTGTAAAACAATCCAATTAGTATCGTAGAGCTGTGAAGTATCCGAAGTATTGAAAGTTATGGAATAGTACCTTTTATCTCTTGCTATAACTACAGATTAGCCTTCCAGGGTGGGGAGTAACACGGAGTAAGGAGGTGTCACTGTAGTCTCTCTCTTCCCTCCTCTGTAGTAGAACCACCTTCTAATCCTAGATGTCACTGGTTCATCAGGCTAAGAGTGCTTTTTTGATACAGATCCAGAACTTTATATAGTATATTCTAGGCCCTAGAGTATGTGTAACTCTGGATCTTATGAGTGGCTGAAGGACTCTGTAAATAAAACCTTTCTCTCCCATGTGTCAGCACAGATTAGTCTACTAGAACCATCCCTTTAAACTCTTCTATTTAGTTGTTTTCCAGTAACTTTGTTAGTATTCTGTCTGAAACATATGAGACTGACCTACATCAAATAGCAAAAGTACTTGGTTAGCATCATACAACCTGTATAAAAGTAATTGGAGGCTTTTTAGTGCCTATTTTTTAACTGATAAAGGTTATTAATTTTATCAATATTTTGCCAAATTTGTGTGACTTTCATTTGCAGTGGTGTTGAACATTTGATTATGTTGCCGCTGCAGTTGCTCTTCTTCATAAGCGAAATTGTTTTTTGGGGGATTAATGGGTTAGGTTTGGGCTCATGTGATGTTGTTTGCTTTATTGTTTTGGATTGTAGAACTGGACAATAGAACTTACATGACATAATGAGTCTCTGTGTGAGGTAATGTGATATAGTGAGTTTTTTTAAAACTATTTTCTTTAACCTTCCTAGGAAGAATGAGTGTATTGTGTTTCTACTATCTGATGCAGCTATTCCAGGAGAGAATAATACTTAACAAATGTAATGCTTAAAATTACGATGAAATATATTTTGTTCAGACCTTGTTGACTCCTTCTGTTTGCTTCACCCCCACTAGACAAACGTGTTGATGATTGGCCCTTGATGCAGTCTCCATTTCCAACACTGACAATAAGCACTATTTATCTCCTCACTGTCTGGCTGGGCCCCAAATGGATGAAGACAAGAGAGCCCTTCCAGTTACGTTTCCTGTTGGTTGTTTACAACTTTGGAATGGTTCTACTCAACTTCTTCATTTTCAAAGAGGTGTGTATGCCCCCTCGTAGATGGGAATTCCTATTTAAGTCTGAGGGTGTCTACAGACTGGAAAATGAAAATGGTCCTACATATTTGTGGTGTCTATAGAGGGAGAACGTTTTTCACAAACTTTTAAAGCTGAGTTTGCCTTTGTGACTATTTCTGTAGGTAGGTACATTCTGTTTGGGAATAAATGCACTAAATGAGTCTATAGAGAGAATTTGTGTATTAGATATTCCAAGTTCTAGATTTATGCTAGTGGACACATTAACTAAAATCCATAGAGATTTAACACTTGTAACTGATTTTTTTTTAATAATCCTAAAAGCTGTCAGAATGTGTCTTGTTAGAAATTGAGCTGTTTGTTGGTGCCTTCAATGTGTTTATCATTTTTAGAAATTCAAATGTCCATTGTCTGTAGTGAGAAAAAGTATCTTGTCTGTAAGGTATCTTTTAGAATAAGAATAAAAATGAAGTTAATTATATCTTTAAATAAAAACACAAGGATACAGTCTTTTAATATTTGGTTGGGAACGTTCTGAGTGTATTAATGTTAATAAATTGCAGTGTTGCTGCATTTCTCCTTTGTTAGGTTTTCTGTGCAGAGGAAATGACTAGTAACAAAGCAGTAGATCAGCTCTTTAGCAGTAGCTAAGTGGGATTGCTTAACAGTTTGGTAATCATTATTGAAGGATAGCTTTCCAGAATACAGCTGATGCTAAGGAGTAGTTTATGCTACTGTGGCTTTGCTCATGTGGATTGAGAGTCTTCTTCCTGGAAGACCTCGGATCATGAATTTGCAAAATGTGTTTCCAAAGGTAAGCAAATAAACAGAGCAGTTAAAATTACAGCATTGCAGAACTCTTTCTCGCTGGTATGTAATTTGCCAGGAAAGCATTGCATATCTGATGATGATTTGCATATTGACCCTTCCCCAGAGCTTCTATAATAAAATCATTAACTGATTTCAGCTTTTTTTAATACATGGTTCAGTACAATTTTAGCCATCACACCTCAGTCATCATTTTATCTAAATTGTTTCCTTGTGGTATTCAACTAAGTAATAAAATACTACAGGTACAACAGAATTTAATGCTGACACCCAAGGATAGTTGTGCGAATGCCAGTCATCTTGGCAGGTTAAAACTGAAACTCCTCTGAAATGAATCCTGCAATGGTTTTGCCATGTCTGTCTTTTTCGTTTATTCTTTTACATGGTTTGTTTTATCCATAAGCTCAGTTACACCAGACTCATGGGTTAATTAATTTTCAAACCTATGTTGCTTATAGGATAACACATGTGTTTGCATTTCCAAGTCACTGAATTTACATAAAATTGAATGGGACCACAAATACACATTTGTTGCTGATAGGCTGAAAGCTCATAATTTTAGACGCAGAGAGAGGTTCTAGTTTCCTGCTATTTCGAATGGTATGTTGTTATTCAACAGATGTTAAGGCTATGGATACAACATTTACAGGAAGTGTCTTTTCTTCGTCTTAGAGACTGATAGGAGGAAGGTGTTGAAGTTTCAATTGTTCCCTTTAACCAGGCAACTCCTGCTTCAGTCTACGTGAGGTTTACAGTACCAGTGTGCCACTGTTGTAATTTGCCTGAGTAATATAATTGTTATGGGTGAAATGATACAATTTGTATTTTGTGAATGACTGTAAAGTTTCCAGGTATTGCTGCAGAATTTGAATGCAAAATGCCTTTAAATGTTACTTAAATAATCATCTTGATAGCAAGCTGTATTGTTCACCTGTGATAACTTATGTTGAAATGGTAAGTCCATAAAGCACTGCTAGGTTGTCTAGTCCAAGACTCACATACGTTGAACTCAGGTTCAGATTCAAATTAGGAGCAAATTTTGCTTAGAAGATGCAGAAGTCCCAGACGTGTCACCCCTATTTTGCCACAGAATCTTGACTTTCTTATTCTGCTTTGAGGCAGTCTGGTGAAGTCAATCTACTGCCTTTTGCCAAGTGAACTTTGGTCAAATTACCCAGTAGGTTGCAGTAGAGATTGATTAGTTTCTGTACAGTGTGGACTAAACTGTTCCCTGCTGTTCTCTGATATGATCAGATATGCTTGTGCCTGTGTAGTGCCACACTGGAAAGTAGTAGTATTACAGCAGTTTGTAAATCAACTCGGATGATGCAGAATTTAGGATCATTTCTGTGGACAGTTCTTTCTTTCACTTCCCTCCTTAACAGACATGTGCAGCAAATAAGTCCAGAGTTTCTAAAAGTCTTGTATGTTGGTTTTATCTGGATAACATTTGTCTGCATCTGTCTGCACTCTTAGTGCTGTGTACAAGTTGAGATACCAAAGTAAACTTGAGTTCAGTCTAAATGAGATGTAAGTCAGGTTAGCAGTAAGAATAGTCAGTGCCTACCCGTGTTTATTTTGGAGATCTCTTTGTATCACCCTTATTTACTTTTACAGCTCATGATTTACAGGTTGTCTGCTCCACTGCTGTCTCTTTTGATCCATAATGGGGCGGGGATTACCTGGCTTTAAACAGTCTTGGACCATAACATTTATGAATGTCAAGATTAGAAGTATTACTTGACCCTTGTAGAGCTGTAGGCAAGTGTTCTTCTTTCCAATGGGAACTTGCTCAAATGTCAAGTTTATCTTCTCCTGTTCAGGTTATTGCAACATGCTTTATTTGGAGTGGCCCTACAGGAGCACTTTATGTGCTTTAGGCTGTTTCTGTTGGCACAAAATGGGGAACTTTCTTCATCCAGTTTTTCTCAATATGTTTTATAGGTGCTCAGCATTGGCTGTTCAGTTGGGTTTGTTTCTGGATTTTGATTGGAATACTGTTTTAAGAACAGTAGGTATTATAATATTTAAGAATAGTAGGTATTGCTGTCTCTGAAGCTAGAGCTGTCAGAGGGAATACTCATGTTTGAATAGCTTAAGGTAATACTAGAATTCTTACTAATTTGTACAGGACTAATTATCTGGGCAGATACATGCAGGGCAAAAATTAGTACTTTCTTTTTAATTTACAATAAAAAAATAGGTAATGTGTAACCACAGGTTGTTAGAACTAAATATTGGCTTTCTTCAATAGTATTCTCAGGATTGATATTTTAAATATTTCTCTTCAGGTAAGTTTGATGTAGCAAGAAATCTACTGATGATTGTTATGAACATGTTTTATGTAGCATCTTTCCCCTCATGTATGACTTTAATATTTTCAGCTGTTTTTGTCATCAAGAGCTCGAGGGTACAGCTATGTCTGCCAGACTGTGGATTATTCAGATAATGTTTATGAAGTTAGGGTGAGTATTTCTTTTTTGTATTTGTATATGAATGTGTATAATACATAGCACTACATGATGGTTTAAGTCTTGTCTGAAAACAGCGTTTCCAAAGTTCTGCTGTCAGCCATGACTGTATCCCGTTATATTCTCAAAGATCGCTTCAGGTTTGACTACATTGCACATAACAGGTTTAATCAAAGTGCATCAGAGTATTTGCATTAACTTTCATATGACTGCTACAACTAAGGGTAGTCTTAAAGGTGCTATCCTTGGCTTCATCTGCGGTTGTACAATCCAGGATAAACTTTGTATACATACTTTGACTCCTAGACCTTGCTGAAGTTTATGATACCAGGGTAACCACAGTAAAGGTGTAGTGTTTTAGCTAGATCAAAGCAAGATTTGTCAGCATATACTGTGGTTGCACTTCACTCATACTGGTGAGGTAACTTTTTGTCTCCTTTACCCGTGTTTGGCTTCATGAGGTCTTGCTGGCTTCCGGCAAATGTGTTATCAGTACATTTCATTGTAGAAGCTTAGATTTCAAATGTGTGTTTTTTTGGAAAGCATTCAAATTAAAGTCAAAGTGCAGATGCTTGTTAATTTCTGTAACACTGTTGATTAGCTCATATACTAAACCTTATCTTCTGCCAGAGCTGACACTTGAGAATCTCTCAGCTGTTCTTGCAAGTTTCACCTACAGATTAGAACATGTTCTTGAAAATGTAATAAAGTGTTTTATGGTCTGAATACATTTAATATTTATAATACATTTCAAAAAATGTCTGTCTACAAGGTGGTAGGATTACTCAAAAGCTTGTGCATGTGGCAGGGGTGGTAGTGAGAAGGATACATTTGAATCTTACACCTTATGTACGATGGCTGATATTACAGAACAACTCTGTGTGTAGATTTTTATTGGCCTTATGGTAGTAGCCTATCTTTCACCTTTGCCAATACTGTGCACTCACAATTTCAGTCACTAGAATATTTCTGTTAATAATTTTGTTTAAAAACAAAACCTAGCCAGGTATAAGAAAGGTTAGGCTTGACAGGGTGGGTTTTTTTCAATAGATAAGCAGAATAGAATGCCCTTGACTGGAACAGCATATATTGAAGGAATTATTATGTTAGCTAAGTACAAGAAGTAATGACTTTTTAGTATGCAAAAATTCTGGTTCTTAGGCTCACTTTTGGGTGCACTTACTTGTGTGAGGCTGTGGAGGGGTCAGCTCAAAAGAGTTATCTTCTACTTTGTTCATTATGACAAACAAAACATTATTGTACAATGAAATAAAGGCAAAATGACCTGCACAATTTATTTATTGCATATGATATGTCCAGAAAATAAAGGTTGCTCTAGCAATATCTACTCTTCGGATTTTCTAATTTTCTAAGTTTTTTGCAAACTTGTGGATTTGCATAAACTTTATTTCTGACGTTTTAAGTTGTGACATGTTCAGTTTGCAACTGAGAGAGTTGAGGAAGCAGGAAAAATTGAGTTCTCTCAAGCTGTTGCAGCAACTGTATAGTATGTCATCAATCAAGACCCTTATCTTGATTATTATCTGGTAGTTCTTTTGAATGATTTTTCAGTTTAGGTAAATAAGTTGCACAAGTGTGCTTTATCTAACTGAAGAGTCTGGGATACATTTCTGGCCTGCTTTACAGTGTATCACGCTCTGCATTTAGAAGGTATGTTGGTTTTTTTACACTGTAGGACAAAAAATGCCCCCAAAACCTCCTCAAGATTCCTTTCACCATCATTTTTCATAATATAAACCTGCAAAAGCAATTTTAAAATGTACGTAAATGTGGGCTTCTTTTGCAGTTTTGAGTTTAGAATTGATAAACCTTGTAGCACATCTCTTACGCTCTTTTAATAGATCTAGATACTAAATGTCTAGTATCTATTGGTACTGGGTTTTCTCTGAAGAGGAATGCTGCACTGCAACAGTAGAATTAATTACAAATGCAATAACTTTATTTGTAAGACAATGAGTAAATAAGTCCTGTATTAGTCAGATAAAGGAGACTGGGACTAACTCAAATGGAAACAGCACTGAGCCCAGAAAGCATTATGGAACATGGTCTGGAAAGCAACAGACAGTTTCATATATGACTTTATTGCAGGGCTTAGAAAGCTGGAACAAATATTGAGAGATGGGAAACTAATTGCATATGGTGGTCTAAAAGGCAATGTAGTAGAACCCTGGTATGACCTCTATTTCTGTCTTTTGGGGAATGTGACACTTTGATGTTGCCATGTAGTGGCCCTTTTTGACCAAAGCTCTTGCTCAGAATGAGAGGTCAAGAAACCACCCTTTGTTCCTCAAGGGAGTACAGAGAGCTGGTAAACAGTTCCAAAAATGAATTTGGCTGTCCTCGGTGCCAGCGAATATCTTTCCTCTCCAACCCACATCGTGTATCAAGACAGTAAGCCAATGGAGATTTCAAGGCAACAGTGTAAGGGTGCATGGTGGCAATTCCTCTGTATGGTGTAGCAACACCAGCAATCACAGACCTCTTAAGTCAGACATAGCCACTTTGTTTTGCCACTTTTTAAGGGGACATTTTTCCATGAGTTTCTCTCTATGATTTCTTCAACTTTGTCAAGCTTCTGGCTTTCACTGGCAATTAATTCTGTAGGTGGTTTACACATAGTATGAAGAAGTTGGTCTTCCTACTTCCTGTTTTCAACCTACCTACAGCTGTTCATCTCATCCAAGCTCCCCTGGCTGTTGTTCTACAAGAGGCAATGGACAACTGGAGCAAGCACGGATGGAAATTAGATTCCACAGTTGCAGAAATAAACTCCTTTCTAAAGGTCTTATTTTCTGGGTGTAGTACATAGCCACCTTACTGACTCCTGGCAGGAAGTTGAGGAGTGTGTTTTAATTGGCTATATAAAAAAAATAAAATGTTAATAGTAGACAAGAAAGAAAAAGGGGAAGAAATCCCCAAGAAAGGATTTTGAAGGAGCTGCGGCTGCATCTGGAAAGAACGTTTTTGGTTATAGCTTAGGAGACAAAATAATAAATGCAAAGGGCCGAGGTGTTAAATCCATGCATCGTAGTACTCCTTTGGAAGCTCCAATATTTGGACTGAACAATTTCCTAACACTGTCTAACTTAAGGCGTGTTAGTGTCTGTGAGTAGTCACTTTCCCCCTCTGTTTACATTTGTGTGTCCCTGTTTCTCAGGTTCATCTATTTCATTAATATTCTTGAAGAGCTGAGAATTAGGAATCTGGGGCTGTGTGAACAAGTTAGTTCCTGCTTTTAAGTATGCTGATTGTAATCATAAAGCTGAGCTATGGGTGTCTTCTGTATTGTAATTATAAACTGCATTGTTTGTATTTATGTCTAGAGTTTGAGTAGTTTCCTCTTATGAAATAAATATAATAATAATTTACTTTAAACATCTGTGAGAAGGGAACTTGACTTAACAAAGTATACTCCGCGGTCCTGTAAACCAAATTCTGTAACTGAAGCAGCGAAAAGAGTTCTCTTTAAAAACCACTTTAATTTTTCATGTTACTGTTACCTTCTAAGAAGTACCTGTCCCTTCAGACCCTTAATGGACAACTGTCTCCAACTGAGGAAGGACAGCGAAGGAACGGAGTCCCATGTTAAAACAGCCCTCTCTTCAAAAACCCTGCAGCAGGCAGAGGTCATGGGATTGGACTTCTTGTTCACCCCCTTAATCCTAGGTTGTAATGTGCCATCTGGTGTTTTAACAGACTTAGATTAGTGCATGTGAAAATTGCCAGGAAAGGTATGGTTGTGACTAGTATTACTCATTTCAGGAATATGCCTTTTTATTGCATATTCTCTAAAGCTAAATCTTTCTTTCATGCTGTGTCCAAAGAAAGGCTACAGGTTAGGTCCTAACTTCTGATGCTTTGCAGAAGTTTAATAGTAGCCATCTGCTCCTGTCATAGCTTACATATTGGTGTATTGTTCTACTTTATTTCTGCCCTCTGTCACTGGTTGCATGCATGGCCTCGGGTAAATGACTTAACATCTGTTTCATTTTTTTCTGCATCTGTAAGCTAATGATCGAAAGATCTGCATAAAGTCATTGGCAGCAATGAAATAGATCATCAGTACATGAAAGCTATCAGGTTTGAGAATAAATGCTAGTAAAATTTGATGATAGGAAGAGAGCAAAAGAGCTGTCAGGAAAAAAAAAAATGTACAGGAACGCAAAAATCAGCAGGTATAATCCTGCAAAGAAATGGGGGCTATTTTTGTTCTTAAGTGATGGGAAGCGTTTTGATCAAAAGTTCAGCTGATTTTGATCCACAGTCTGTAATTGCTTGCTGTGAAAGGCAAGTGAAATTCAAAAGAGGAGGAATGAGGTGTGTTAAATGACTTTTCCAGGCATACATAGTGAACCTGTGGCATCTTGGGCATAAAACATAAGGGTGGTTTTTTTTTTTTTCTCTACTTACATTTTGCTCTATGTCATACAGTAAATTGGCTATTTTCTTATTGGGTATTTGGCTTATTGTTCCACTGTTTCTTTAACAAAATGCACATCGGCTTTATAAGAGATCTTATGGCAGTTTGCTTGTAACTGAGCTATTGATTCTTTAAAAGTTTCTCGGAAGGAAGGATCTCCAAAGAGCTTGAGTATTGTAGTGCTGGCTTGTCATTTTATGGATACAGTCCCTACAGTGTTTATTGTTAAGTCATGAGATGAAAAGATGCTTATCTTAATTTATTTAAGAGATGCAGCTTTAGCAAAGATCTGTAAAAGTTGCTGGACTGTTATGCTAATCCATGGGTGTGCAACAAAGCCTTGATGTGGGTGTTATTAAACACCTGACTACCTATCCCAAAGGCAGAACTGTACTGGATATTGAGCAACATATATATATACATATATATAGATATAGGTGGTTCTTGCAGCTTGCTGATGTGTCTGGGAACTCCAAGATCTGTGGGAGTGACTTTGCTGTCATTAAGCCTCTCTCCAGCTTTGACAAATAGTAGTATCTTTTCATATAAAATGACAAAATCTGCCTCCTCTTCCTGAGACCTGAAGTAGTCTAAATCATGTCCAGAGAGTGAGAAGGGCATTCAGTAATGGATACATAAAAGTCTGCAGTTTGGCAATAGTAAGTTGTGCAGTCCCTTTGGGAAACTGCAGAGTCTGCAATGCAGATCTGCGGCATTCTTTTGCTCCCCTGCTGCTTTTTTCTTTTTTTACTTCTGCTGTAATCGCTCCTAAAATGTTCATCGGTCCAATTACAGCTGTGACCAACTTACTCTGAGGAGAGATGCGTTCCTTTCCCCCTAGTTTGGAGAGGTGGAGGAAAACACCACGCAGGGCTGTGGCATTGCTCTGTACTGTTTGTTCTCCTGATTCCTCTTTTTCTCTCTTGACTAACAGTATGTGTGTATTTGGGAAGGGAAGCTACTGCTGTCTTAGTTTTTTCTCTTCTGCCTCCCCTGGGGACTGAGGGAGTGGTGGGGTTATTTCACACCATGTTAAAGTAAGAAAGTCTGATTTGCCATCAGATGAGTCCTGAAAGACCAGGTGAATTTCTAACAAACAGGTGTGTTGTGACATTGCCTGCTGTCCTTGCTGGTGGTACTGTTTCCAACTCTTGGGTTTTTTTCTTTTTTCTTCATTCTCTGTGTGAGTCACCATCTGGGATATGTTCTGGTCCCACCCTTGCATAACAAGCTAGATGACTTACGATGCCAGGAACTAGACTTGTTGCTGTGCTTTGGGATCTGGAAGGGAGTCCCCACCAACACCATACCCCCGTATCATAGTATTAGCAAATTGCTATGCAGAGCTTCTGGGCTTTACCTTGTACAACAATATCCTGATTTCAGCAGGAAGCCGTGTTTATGTTGCATATTGGGCAAGACTCACTGTGATGGGTGGATTGGAAAAAGAATTTTGGGTATGTAGCACCGCCCTGTTGGGTGGCTGGGTTATACCTCTGCAGCTTGTGTGTCTCCCATGGTCTTGTTTCTTCAGTTCTCTGAATGGCACAGAGCCACTGGGGGGAATGCTGCTTTCCAGAGGGGTTTACTGAGCAGGCCAGAAGAAGCTGAGGGGAATATTGCTCTAAGGGATGTGAAATCTGTACCACACCTAGCTTGTAAGAATGATTTGGTATCTTCCCACCCATATGCCTGTGGTACTGAAAGAATTTCAGTCTTTGCAACTTCATTTTATCATAATGTTTCTGCGTCGTTGTTCTGACCACATCAAAGTGTTGCCTCATTACTATGGGAAGCCCTGTGGTAGCCTTCTACTGGAAAGCTTAGGGTAGAGAATGAGGACACAAACTTCCAATTTTTAACTGGTAAACTGTTCAGACATAGCAAAGCTTTCAATTACGTTAGCTCTTTTTTACAAGTGTGATTTGTGAGCAGTAGATTCAGAATAATACTTCTGTGGCCAGAATAGATGAATGGGGTATTGGTTTTGTTGTCATACTGTTAGATGTTTGATGATTCCACCTCTACATTTACCACGATTTGAGGAAGGAAGTGGTATCCTTCTCTTGCAGCAGATAGGTGGAGAGAACTTTATTCCATTCAGCTTGGAATCACTAAAACTTCTGTGTTGTCTTTTTTTCATTGCAGATAGCTGCTGCTTTATGGTGGTATTATGTCTCTAAAGGAATTGAATATTTGGATACAGTATTCTTCATCCTGAGGAAGAAATTTAACCAAATTAGTTTCCTTCATGTCTATCACCATTTCACCATGTTCACCTTGTGGTGGATTGGTATTAAGTGGGTTGCAGGTGGACAAGGTGAGTTCCCTTCCTCCCGTACCCTTTTTACTGGACACAAGGGAGACTTATTATTGCTTGGGAACAATAGAAAAAAGTTTTTGTAGACTTAACTTTATAATATACAAGACTGTTTAAATAGCACTGAAGCAGTGCAGTAGCTTTAATGCATACAGTCTTCCTCTGTGGGAAATGTGGAGGAGGAAAAGATAACAGAGCAATAATCTAATGAATTGCAAAACTTTTTTTTTTCCTCATGGGCATGAATTGCAAGCCTGAAGTTCTGTCTTCAAAATTATCCTTGTTCTGTATGAAATAGAAAGATGAATGTGTCTTGCCTAACTTTAATTTTTGCAGATACAGAGAACTGCAAAATCTAATTATGGGCCACAGTCTGTGTGAAAATGTAATGAAGTTAATGGAGACATTATTTTGGCATTGTACCTGAGTTTGGGGTTTTGCCTTCTTTTTTATAAAAAGGGATGTATAAAATTATGAAACCTTCCCTTGAACGTGAGTCAATAAATCTGTCAATTAACTTTTAAAAGCTATTCATAATGACACAAGTCTATAATTCATTATCAGCTTTTTTTTCCTTACTTCCTTTCTAAAGTCCACATCAAAGAATTTTATTCCATTGTACTTGCCACATCCTCCCTTGCCTGCATTGTACCCTTGTTCCTGTTGTTTTGCCTTGTGTCTCTCAAATTATAAGCTCTACAGAGCTGAGCGTTCAGGGAAAATAGCGTTTCGTTTGTAATGTGCTTTGTAGGCTTAAGACACTGAAAATAACATATAGTAAGCACCATACCAACCTTTGTATTTTGGGGTTTTTGTCAAACTGTATTAATACTTACTGCATGGGGGGGTTATGCTTGCAGTTACTAGAGATATCTTGTATTGAGTGGTTACTTACATTCAAAAAAAGAAATATGTAAAATTAGTGTCTTTGACTATCCTTGAATTTCTCCCAAGTAATCTGCAGGATGCAGTTACTCAACCAGATATTTCATGGTCTTTATTGGCTACTGCACCCATAAAATAAGTTTATTGGAGACTGCGTGCTTGCTCGCAGTCTTACTTAGAAATACCCTGGATATCTCAATATGCCCTCTCCCTTGTTGCCTTTTTAGACTTTTCATACTAAGGATCAGCAGTTTTCAATATAAGACTTGCAACTATTTGCAACTTTTAAGTTTTGGTGTTCTTGCACTACCTCTTAGTTTCTAGCCCCTGCAAAAGGAAAAGCAACAGTTGCTCTTCTGCATTTATGTAGCACTACTGCATAAATGTGGATAGATCTGTGTTCTTCTGTTTTCTAGTTGATACCACATTGCCTGCGTAGACAGATCTATTATAACTAGACCCTATTATAACTCGCTGGGTCTAGACCACATGGACATCTGAGCTGTTTGATGTCAGCAGCTATTGTCTGTTTTGCCCTAATCTTATACATTACAGCCTTTTTTAGCGTCTCTGGCAGTGTAAAAATACCTGAACAAGATATAATTTGTTTCTGTTAAGTGGCTGCTAATCTTGACAGAGCAAAGAGATCTTAAAGCAAGTAAGAACTATTGTTTTTGTTTCCAGCATGGATCATTCTGGAAAAAGTTCTATTATACATATATTTAAGTCATAAATAAGGAAACTAAAGATGAGCAATTTAGACAGGCTCACTTGGTAATGCCCTTAAATGTCTTATAACCACAAGTGAAATTTTGCTTTGCATGATTCTTTGGCCTCTGTAATCAGACTTCCTCATGAGTTTCTTGACTTCTTGCTGAGAAGTGAACCTTGTGCATTTAAATGTAGTTTAAAAGATTTAAGTTCAGAACCTGATACTTTGCATTGTCAGATACTGCTTCTAATCATCCTTTAGCAAAACTATTGGACTGGTACTACAATAACGAATGTGGAGTCCATGTGATTTTATGTTTGTTCAACAAAAATCGTATGAAAAGCTTTTGCATAAGTAGTTCCATGAAAGATGTGACATACTAATTGCACAAACAGATATTTGTGTCAGCATATGTTGGCAGTCAGGTGTATACTATACTATTGAATATTTCAAACCTGGAAGCCTGGTATATCCTGTGCTTTATAATTTTTACTATCACATGAAAAATACTAGAGAAGACTTATTTCTTTTTTCAAAATTACATGACAATCTTCCCTTCTTTTCCTGGACAGCTTTTTTTGGAGCTCAGATGAATGCGTTTATTCATGTCATTATGTACATGTATTATGGATTAGCTGCCTGTGGCCCTAAATTTCAGAAATACCTGTGGTGGAAACGATACTTGACCATATTGCAATTGGTAAGTAAAATTTCTTCCTTTATCTCAGAAGGCAATTGCCTCTGAGTAGATTTGCATTTGCAGAGCTTTGGAACAGATGCTGCTCCTTCCAGAATTTCTTAGTTGTCTTGTACTCACAGCTCAAGTTAGAATACTACCTGGAGATGGAATTGTTTATTTCGTTTCTCAAAAAATATGCAGCATAGATAAGAGTTGTGTGAGTAAAGTCTAATACTACTTTACTGGTTGTTTCAACGGAATTGCAAAAACCTTTTTCAAAAGGTAGAGAAAGTACAGATCTCTTAATGTCTTCTCATTTTTCCATTCCTGAAAACTGGTGCCAGGTACTGCAATAAACTTGATGTCCCCGATCAAGCATATGTGCACATGCATAATGTGACAGCCAATACAGCTTCCCAACCATCTCCCAGTCTAGCAGTTTTCATAATGTAATGCATCACTATACATTGGTGCAGTCAGAGCTACAGAATATATCCAGGCCTCTTTGATTCTGTATTTTCTGTCTTTCAGGTGCAGTTCCATGTGACTATTGGACACACAGCCTTGTCTATTTATATTGATTGTCCTTTCCCTAAATGGATGCACTGGGGTGTAATTTTCTATGCTGTCACCTTCATTTTCTTGTTTGGTAACTTCTACTATCGGACATATAAGCTGCCCAAGGAACCTGTAAAGAATGGCAAAATAGCAAATGGTGCTGTTGCAAATGGAGTAAGCAAACCAGAAAATAATGCAGTGGTAGAAAATGGAAAAAAGCAGAAAAAGGGAAAAGCAAAAGGAGAGTAACTTGATCCAGGCCTTAACCATTTTTGGCAGTGAGGAACCTCCAGTTTGGTTTATAAAAGGAAGAAAAAAACCACTATCTGTACCAATTAACCTTAGGTTACTGAAGAGCTAGAACACAGGTATTTTCATTATTTATGAAGATTGTTTTAAGAACAATACTAAAGTTGAATTTCTATTGTAATTATGTAATTATCATGCATATGGTCTCTGTGTAAACTTGTAGACTGCTGGTGTTGGTGAATGTAAGGAAGAATTGCAGTTGATTCCATGTTTAGCAGTCCAAAAAGTTAATACTACCATTGCTACAGGCAGTTTTGTTGGCACCCACATTTCTTTGGGGAAGGGAGGGGAAGGAAGTAGCGTTTGGATACTTGTGTTTTCTTTCCAGAAAATTATTAAATTTCAAATTATGATGTATTATCTAATCAGAATGCGCAACTTTTCTCATCCTCCTTGGAGAGTATCTTCAGACACATTATGTTTATGTGCTGTCAGAACAGTGTTTGACTTTTCAGACATTACTTGATTTAACTGAGTGTCTGTTACAGTTTGTTGTTTTTTTTCTTGTGTGGAAATATACCTACCTCTTCATCTGCTGAAAAGAATATTGAGCATTAAATAACTGGTTTCTGAAATATGGAGTCCTCTAATATAAATATCTGTTAACAATTATTCAGGAGAAAATATTATTTCCTGTGGGAATAAAAGGTATTTTTTGGTCAAATCCTCAATAACCTTTTTCAATGTAAACTTAAATTTTGGAGTGGTACTTTCAGTATGGCTAAGTGAACAAAACATTTTAAGAATGTATAAATATGAAACAATACACTGTTTGAAGCAAGCAGTGAAAGTAGGCCTGTTGCTTGTTGTCTGTGCCCTGCGTTAAACCCGTGGTGCTGACTGGTAATGAAAATGGTGAGATAATATTATGGTGGGGAGAAAAGAACAATATGTAATTCCATTTAGAAATGCTGTGTTTATGGGTAGTCATGCGAACGACAAGACAGTCACTTTAATGGGAGAGAGAATTTGGTTAAAAGGTGCTAAATACAGCAAACATAAAATGTTGAAAATACTGCTACTGCTTGATACATGTCAAAACTGTTTGTTTAGACACTTGCAGACAAAGTATTGCTAGTAGTCAGGCCACCATTCTAATGTGAATGTGAGAGATGGGCTTCTAAAAGTCTGTTCCCAAAATATTCTCAGCTCTTTTCAAGCTAATTGACAAAGTGATTCTGCTAATCATTTTTTAGTCAAAACTGCTTAAATAAGTAGAAGCCTTTTAGATGGTTTTTCATCTTACATGGTACATTAATGAACTTCTTACTGCTCCTTTTGTGAAGAAAATATGGAAAGAGTTATTCTCAGTGATTACTAAGAGAGATGTTTTGAGCTGCTCAGCATGCAAAGACTATAAGACAGGTGGAATTAGAAACCATATCCTGAATTCCCAGGTTCCTTGCTCATCACTGCAAGAGCTGCGTTGTTGCTGTCTAAATGCATTCCGTGCAGCTCTCATCAAAAACATACTCATCATTAGTGACAAACTTGCATCGGGCAAGTGATGCCATTGTTGAAGGAAAAAAGTACATGGAGCTGTAGGTGTGAAGTGTGACACATTTAGTAATGTTTGCATCTCGATTATACATTTGTCTGTTTATAATATGCAAACAGGTTGCATCTTACGTGTCTCAGGTTTGTCTCTTGTCTCTGTACTGAAAACTGTTTAAACCCAAAAAACAGACCCTAGGAAAAAAAGAGTTGGATATAGTCTGTTGTACTCAGAAATAATTACGAATACTGGTGTTGATTCAGCTGGAAGGTAGTTCATCCATAATCTCGATCACTGTGGATTTTATGGCAGGATATAGGATTGTGAAAGAATGTCTCTGCTGAGCTGTCATGCATGTGACCATTAAGTTTCCTATCTGCTGTGTCTTATACTTCTTCCAGCCTCTGTACTGATGCTTTTTGCATTTGCATAACTGTATGTGTTTATGTAGTGTGGCATGGGGAAGAGGGATAGTGGTCTACCCTTCCTCCTTGGACAAATGCCACTACCCTTAACCAAGCCAAAATGCTGGCTGACTGGGTAACTTTGGAATGGCTAAAGCAGCAAATAACTACAAAGCAAGCTGTCGGATTTACAGCACACCTGCTACTCCAAGGTAATAGCTGGTGTGAATATACTTACCCTACTGTAAATTCAAGGTAGTTTACCCCACTTTGAATAAAGGGTAGCATCTTTCTATTTGCCATGGGACGTGGGCAGCTAACTTGTAAATCTGCGTCATTCCTTGTATTGTGTTAAATTGGTTGTATGCTCTGTCTTTCTTTTGGTAAGCCAGATCAAATAAACTGATAATATCATCTGGCTCTGAAAGAGCATACTGAGAAATATTCCAGTACAGGTTCAGTTATGTCTTTGCTACACTTTGTAAAGTAAGAAGTATATCTTGCATGTTGGCAAATATTTAAATAACTGAAAGTCAAATCTTCTCTCCCCTCATCATGCATGGAACCTGCTTAAAGTTGGTAACAGCTTGAACCTTACTGGCAGAACTTGAGTAGAATCTAACCTTCAAACACGGGGGCACTTGGTAACTTTTAAGAAAAAATGAAGCAATGCATTGTGAGAATGCATGCATACATACACATCATGTTGTCTGGCCCTGTGGGTAAAACCAGTTTGAGAGATTGGCATTTCATGGAAAAAAAATAATCAGTTATTAAATTGCTGGAACACCGCTGGTTTGAGTCCATCTTCTTCAATACGGCTTTCCTGGGTCCGTTTATGATATATTTGACTGTTCATGTGACTTGAGTCCCGTTATAATCTTGAATATAATGGCCTTATTAAATGTGCATTTTTGTAGGCATGGTCTTGAGTGCAGTACTTCTGTTTCTGACTATGCAGCCAGACTCACAGAATACAGGGCTGAGCTTGTACAACCTTTTATTTTTCAAAATTTGAGGCAATGATGCACACGTGAGATACTACCAGATTCACTGAAGTCATCGAGTCCAAGGCACCTCAGAATTTTGCCATGAAATTAATAGAATATATGTATAAATGCGTGTGTTTGCTATACACAGAACTGAAATTTAAATTACAAAACCTACTTTGCATGGTATTTTTTTATTTCAATTTTTTTTCTAAATGCTTCCAATTTATTTAAAAGAGAAATGCAAACAATTTGGAACTTTTCTTTTTTGCCAATGAAAGATACTTTTTTGCTAACAGTTCTGAAACTCTTGGACCAGAGTCTCATAATTATTTGATGCCATATAAGTGATACCATTTAGTTTAGCCTCATCTCTAGCAGTGACAGTTGTTGGATTCTTTTAGCACTTTGTCAGTGTAAAATAAATACAAATTATCTATATGTGCGTGTGTATATGTATGTGTACACATACGTAGTGTGTGTGTATATATGGGTTCTTAGCAGGTTCTTTCAATAAGTGAAGTAAATTATATTTCCTTAATATGAAGTTGGCAGGAGCTGATAGAATGGTTCTTACAGCTTGAGCAGTAAAATGAAGCAGTTTTCTTTGATCCATAGCTCCAATATCAGTCTTGCAGACATAAATCGTATTTGTCAGTTGTTTTAGACATAGGATGGCAGACAAGCCAGAGCCATTTCTCCCAGTGTAATAAATATTTTGAGGCATCAGTTGTAGATTCTGAGGGGAGGGACCTTAGCTCAGAGGAGCTGAGGAATTCTGTTGTTTTATAGTAGGGATCATTTTAGGAAACAGTACGAGTAATTTGCTTAAGGTAAGTCTTTGAAGTCATTACAATCAAATTCTCTGTTTAACAAAACACTTTTTTAATAAATAAATAACTGTTTCGCTATAGGTTCAAATACATGGCCTATTTGATTATATGACCATTAACTACTTCCAGCTCCAGATCAGGAGAAAAAGATGAAGGGAAAATAAAAATGTTGCACACTTTTTTTTCAGGTTAACCTTAGGGCACATTTCTTCAGAGTAAGTACTTGACCCCCATGTTCTGGGGAGGCAGGTAAGAAGGGAGTAAATAGCTATTGTGCTGAAAGGTCTCACTCCTAATATAGCTTATGAGCACACTTGCAATCTCTTAAAAACTTGAGTAAAATTGTTCATGGTGCAAAAAGTTAAACCTTGCATGAAGTTAGTGTGGGATGAGAGTCATAATGTTTAAACAGGTATTTAAAATTAGATCTGATTCAGTTAAAATTAAAGAGAATGGGGAGCTTATTAAGTATCTCGGTAGTGTATTCATCCTGGTTAGAAGCACAGACTAAGCCAATTTGGCACCTAGAGCAAGTCACCCATATGACATCTCATTGTGTTGTGGTCTGATGAGTCAGCCCCTTTGCTAATGTAAGCAGTCGGAGCTCCTTGGAAATCGGTGGAGTGTTTCCCATTTACCTCAGCAGAGTATGTTTAATCCTAAAGAACAGAGAAAATACTTGCTTTCTGCCAATATCCCAGGAGGATAAGGGAAATGTATGGTTCAGGATGCTGCTTCTGCATAAGGTGTTCATGCTTTTGTAAACAATAAAAATAAAAATTACTTTTTTCATGCTGTTTGAGTTTGGTTTTATGCAGTCCATAGAATGTTCTTCTGTGTCCCATCTTGCTTCGAGATGCTTGCTAATTTTGTAGTGTTGCGCAGGTTGTGTTGATCTAATCCGTTACGTAGCCCAGAAGTTTGAGAGAAACACTTTTGTGGCACATCCTCCTATTTTAAGATTTAGGGGACCTTCTAATTTTGGAGATATATATATTGGGGATCTTATCAATACTTATAAATACTTAAAGGGACAGTACCAGGTGGATGGAACAGTCTTTTTTGCAGTGGTGCCCAATGATAGAACAAGAGGTAATGGGCACAAACTTGAACGTAGGAAGTTCCATCTTAATATGAGGAGGAACTTCTTTGAGGGTGGCAGAGCACTGGCACAGGCTGCCCAGAGAGGTGGGAGAGTCTCCCACACTGGAGACATTCAAAACCCGCCTGGACGCTGTCCTGTGCAACCTGCTGTAGGCGACCCTGCTCTGGCAGTTGGGTTGGACTCTATGATCTCCACAGGTCCCTTCCAACCCTGACCAATCTGTGATTCTGTGATATTGCCCCAAAATGATAGTATAGTGGCTTTGAAGTCACCCTTAGGGAACTGACTGGAAATAGGATGTGCACTTAAACACAAAACAAGTCTCCTGGAATATATTCTGGCTGTGCATCACATTTGGTCCAAACGTCATCTTAAGGCCAGGAGAAACTGAAAGTGCCAGATGGCGTTGGCCTTTGCTTCTCTCCCAGTATTGTTTGTGCCTTGGATATGCAGGAGAGGGAGGGAAGGAGCAGCAAAGTGAAAAATGGATGTAATGCCTGAATGTAATGGTTCTAGCTAAGAAACCTTCGTGATCAATCTTCTATTTTGAGAAGGTGTTGGTAAGGGAATCTGCACGCTGTACTCAAGGTTCCAGATTGTATTCCTAATTGTTAGTATTTCCAAGATCAAACAATTACCACGTGGTTTAGCTTTTGCTGGACACCATATTGTGTTAATGCGATGTCTCTCATCCCGGGGAATCTGGAGCACTCTTGGCCGTAGGTGTAATTCAGGATTACATGTTGCTGTGTATGATAAGTTCCTTCATAGCTCGTCCACAAAGTATGATTTCTGTAATTGACCTCATAATACGTTGCGCCCATGCTGCACTCCTAGCACCTAAGTGCAAATAGCTACTCTGGGTGTCAGGTAGCAGACAATCAAGTCTGCCATCACAGCAAAATATGGTGTGGTCAATTATCTCTTGCATAATTCACAGCTGTTGCTTCAATTCATTGCTTACACCCTCTCTGAAATCAGAAAATATACAAAGTGTTCGGAGCAGAATTTGTCCCTTAGGTGTTTAACATACGCTGGTGATAGGCACTCTGTCCAGGCATCTTTTCCATAATACTTATTCCCCACCAGTAATCAAAAATAAGCACACATGATCAAGTTAGATTCATCAGATGATTGGATAGAATAGACTTGATCCTTTGCTTTTCATGTTTGGTTTTCTTTATTGTATCACTTGCTGCTTAACATCCAGGAAATTGGGGTGGGGGAAGGGATTTACTAGCAGTTTGCTTGCTCAGCTCAAAGCACTGGAGTTAAACAACAAGAGAGTGGGTGAATGCACGCTGTAGTCTTGGCCGCAAATGAAGCATGTACTGAAAGACAGTTTTGAAGGCAGTACTTTCTATGGACTAGTGCCTTTCAGTGTCTTTCTATGCTTGAGACTTGTAGGTAGTCTAATGGATGCGCACACACTTCTCTATTGATTGCCTGATCCATCAGTGACATCGCATTTGACTTAATTACAAAGATGCTTATTGATGGGCAAGATTATGGCTCTTTTGATCATTGCGGTGCCACTTGTCCAGGGCCTGGTTAGTGCACGCTGGTCTGATAGTATTAAACCAGTGCCAGTAGTTTCTGCCAGAGCACCATACAGTCAGTACAGCTTTGAGGGGAAAAAGCTATTTGCGTTTTGATTCAGTATGTGGGAATTGATACAAGTTCGTATGGCATCACTGCAATATGTCGAATCATTATCAGGTAGGTTTTAGTCTGCTAAATGAGAATAAATCTTTGATTCTTGAAAGGATTCAAAGATAAATGTTGTCTGTCCTTATCTTTAGATTGAGAACTGTTATTCTTGCAGTGGTATTGTCTTAAATTCGTTTAATGAGAAAATCACATTTATTCTGGTATCTTTTGGACTGTATTCGTAAGAGAAAACTAGAGAAACAGAAGACATAACTTGGAATGAAAGCTGGAGAACATGGAGTGGTTGCTCCTCTAGTTTTTGCCCTTGCCTCTAGATGTTGCAGAAATTTAATGACTACTCTATAGCTGTTACTGCTGTGTATGTATTATTTATAATGCTGTAACAGTATATAAGTAGTGTACTTGTGCATAAGTACATTCTGAAGTACATAAAAATTGCTTTGTCTTAAATTAGAATAAAAAGAGCTATTTGTCTAACCACAAATGCTTGTAGTGGAAGTAATGAAAAACATCATAGTCCTGCATTGGCAGGGCTCACAAATAATTAATATTTACTCTGTATTTTCTGATTAATAATCTTTTTTGGAGCCTCTGAGGAGCTTCTTGCCATAAAACAAAGCTCTGTGAAGATGAAAATTGCTATAGAGCTGCTAAATACCTATTTTGCAGGGCTCCTATTATTGCTTGGTTTCTTTTTTGTAAAGATGTCTTCAGGTGAGGTGCTTGCTTATTAAATTATTCTAGAGTGGGATGTACTTCACAGAAAGATCTTGTAGGAGTTGTGGGTGAGTAAAATGTTAAAATGGACTCTGGGGTGTTGTACAGTGAAGGGTTTCGAGCCACTGGCATCGCCTGGTACGCTGCCTTAGTCTCAAATGCTGTTCCTGGACACAAGGAACAGCAATCTGGGCCCACCCAGCCCATTATTAATTTCTTTTACTGGACAGCAGATTCTTAACCTGGGATTTGGTGCCTGACCTGGATTCCACACACTTGGCAGAAAGGGCAGGAGAAGTTCTTGGGGCAAAGAGGAATTTTTTTTAAATTTTGGGTTTTTTTTTTTTCAGTTCTGCCTACTCTCAGTACACCAAACTTGGCAGGGGGTGTTTGACCGTTTACTGCTGACAGCTTGAGGTGCAGAGTTTGAAGAAAATGTGGTTCTGGATTCAGTATTCGTAGAGAGCCTAGCATACTTTGCAGTTATTCTTAGTTGCTTGACATAAACCAGATGTTCTAGAAATACTCCAGTTAAATAGTTGGAAAAGACCCCCTCTTTTAGGATTTCTTTGGCAAATGAGGCTTTATGTAGCAGCTAGCTTTTTACTGGAAACTTCCCCTTTTTTCCTCTTTGCTGTCTTTAACCACTGTGCATGCCTTTCTGCTCTTCTGCTCTGCGAGGGTGGCTCCTTGGGTGAAGATTGCTATGTGTGTTCAGGAAATAATTTACTGCTGTGATTTGTCACTGGGCATTTGAAGTGACTTCTCTGACAGTCTGACATGCTTAATAGCAGCCGCACAGCCTGCGCAGGTTGACTGGTAACAATACTTCGCGTGTAATCATCTCAAAGCGTCATTACAAAACTGGGTGTTTAAGGACCAGCTTTTATTAAATTTATGTCTTCCTTCTTAACAAATATGGGGCTACAATGACAGACTCCAGTTTTGTATTCTGTGATACGAAAGCGTATTGTACACTCATAACCAGAGCTTGTGGCTGCGAGAGATGGAGAGTTTTCTGCGCTATAAAATCACTTTGTTAGAGATTTTATATTGAGCTATTCTCTTCTGTGAACAGAGTTTAATAAAAAATGGATTTTTATATAAATCTGACTTTTGTTTTTTTATTTCAAAGTCAGGCAATGACTACAAATATTTTCTTGCAGAGGTAAAAATTCTCATCCTGACTTTTTGATGCTTTTTGGTGCTCTCTAGGTGAAATTTCACTTATTTCAGTGAGAATTTTCAACACTTTGATGCTAACAGAATTTAGAAGAGCTCACTTAGCATCTAGACCTCACCTCACATTGCACGCTAAGAAATTCAGATAATAATAGATAAATAAGTATTAAAACCTCTCTTTTTTTTTTTCTTCCTATTTAGAATTTTTTGAAGATTTTACAATGATGGTATAATTACTTTAGTAAAATACTAGGACAGGTGGTGGCTTGTCCTAGTCAGGGCTCAGATGTGAGATTGCAAACTGTTGTAGGTGACCCTGCTCTGGCGGGGGGGTTGGACTTAGATGATCTCCAGAGGTCCCTTCCAACCCTGACCATTCTGTGATTCTGTGATTGTATCCGCAATACCTGTAGCTCAAACTCTTTTGAATGCCTCTGGTTGCAGCAGGATGGCACAATACACCTGTAGTGCCCTAGTGAGGAGCAGTCAACATAAGTCTTGCAGCTCTGTAACTTTCTTGGATGTGGAAGGTATTTTCTAAGACGTACTGATTTACTAAAATCCTTGATCCATTAGTGCGAGTTTGAATTCTAAGTTATGCAAGTTTTGTGGTTTTTTTTTTTCATACTTACATGTTATCTTGCAAAAGTGTGGTTCAGCTCACTTTTGGCACCTGTTTGTGGCAATTTCTCATTCTTTCAGCACGTTGAGTCTTTGACTTTATGAGCCTCTGGTCCTGCCACCGGCTACCAGGGAGCAGCGCTGGGCTCTCAGGGGTTCGTTGCAGGTGTTAGAAGGTGGCTGCTCAGCAGCTCTGGTAGGTGATGCATTAAATAGAAGGAATTCATTTACTTGTCTGTAATGTGTTTTGATTGGAATTTTAACGACTCTCTGGGGCCTATGGTAGGTATTTTAGCCTGACCAAAATATTCTTAGTATTTTCTTCACATCGTATCTTGGTGCGCGTTTTTCGTGGGGGGTAGGAACATACACTGGGTTACAAAGAGATGCACAAAGCGTTAGTGGTTTGCTTGCTTTTGAATCGCAAGGATGTGGAAAGTAACGCATTGTTTTAGCCAGACAAGTGATTTTGGGGCTCTGTTCTCAATTTAAATTTTGCCATAGCAATTTTGGCAGCATAATGCCTTGAGGCAATGTGGTGGGGTTTTTTGTTTGTTTGTTAGAACAGGCACAGAACGCTGTACTCCTTCACCAAGCAAAACTCCCTTTGTAAGCATAATGCTACAGACCAAGATTAGCTATCAACATTATTATGACCTGGTGAGCAGTGTATTCTGGACCTGAATTACAAATTTTTTTTAAAAATCCATAATATGCCAGAAAGTAGATATAGTCAACAGCTTTTTTCCAGCATTGTGGCAAGGCCAGGATATAGAGGTATGTGCCATTATTACCTGCAAAAGCTATGTTGAGGAACCAGGAATTCAGAAAAAAAATCCACAGCCCTTTTTTTTTGTGTGTCCTAAATCCCTGATTTAAATAAATAAATAAATATTTTTTAAAAGTCGTTGCATTCCACATAACTTCATCATCTCTTTCTTCAGCATTGAGGAGTAAAGTAAAAGAGAAAAATCCCTGAAGTGTGCTCACTGAGGTTATTAGTTGCAGTTCTTTTTGTGCCCTCTGCTATTTTAGTAGCAGAAGCAGCAAAATTAAGACGTGTCCTCATTATTGCTTACTAATACTATTTATTTTAAGAAAATCAGTATCTCAGGTTTTAAAGCCCCAGCTGGAACCTGTTTCTCTTTGTTGCTTGGGTAAAGTAGCTTTTACAGTGGTGAAGAATGCTTTAGAAAAGAGGTTAATGATATACTCAGTCAGAGATGGAGGGGTGGTAACTATTTCTTGATTTCTTTTTTTCAGCTGTTATAACGCAGTCTGAATGTTTGAGCCAGAATTTCAGTTCCTGAAGCTGGAAATTCTGGCGCAGAAGCAGCATGTTATGTTAGGAAGGAGGAATCCATACAAGCCCAGCGGGATGGCCCTGGCATCCCGTAGGAGGTAAAAGAATTAAAAATCATAGGAGTATTTGGCCCTGACCCCCCCTTGTATAACTATAACATTCTCATCACTGGTCATTCCTATTTCTTGGGACTGATTTACCTTTGGGGACTTACTGGATTGATCAAACAGCAATTTAAATAAGTAAATAAATAAAAATACCAGACGCTGAATTTCTGTTCCAAGCAACGTAGTGGGGAAGGTGAAAATTGCCATAGCTGGAAACTGCATCCACTTGCAAAACATTTTTTAGGTGGCACTTGAATTTAGCAGGTTTCACACAACCTGCAAGCTGTTACCTGATTACACTGCACAGGGAGGGGTACAGGTCAGCGGTGGGGAAGGCACAGCCAGACGGATGACGCATTTCACTACAGTGTTTCCTTAGGAAAACTTGGAGCCTTTCCTAACTGCTGATGTTTTCTAAGGAAGAGCTAAATAACGTTCTGGCATCAATAGGTAGGGCGTTTCTGCAGCTCCACCTCCTTAGCTCTAAAAACTTAACTGATGGGCAATCTTAAAGTGGCTTTTCTGGTGTCCACCTACCACCAAAAGCAAAAAGCTGCTCTTTGGGGAGTTTCTCGACGTCAGTAAAAGACCACTTTTGGGTGTTAGCTTTGGGGTATTTTTTACCTTAACAGGGAAAGGAGGCCAAAGGAGACCTATAGTTTACCTGGAATGACTACCGTGCTGTTTCACTGCGGGAGGTTTGCATGTTTTCCAGTGGCTACAGGCAAGGATGAGAGAGGACTCAACAAGTCTTGAGCAGACACCCTTTCTGCAGCGCGGTGTCATGCCTTAACAACGGCGTTATCCCTCCTGGCAGCGCTACAAAGTGAGGGGATTATTTATTCAACAGTAAAACGTGGGGTAGGTGATTTGGGTTAGCGCTAGCCCTTTGTTAACTTTTTTTCCCTTTTAATCGAAAAAAAGACATTCACAAAGCGGTTGGAACACTTGGTAAACAACCAGAAAGAAGACTTGCATGAACTTGGGTGGTGATGACTCTCTCCTTTGATCCTGTTCCTTCTGCTGCCGTGGCAGGCTGACACGAGGCAGCCGCTGTGGCTGCAAGCTCTGTACCGGACTTGTCACACTGAGGGGCTGGAAACAAGGTCCCCCCAGGCACCGCTGCCTCCCTGGGCATGGCCAGACAGGGAGCTGGCAGAGCTTTCGCTCTCCTGCCCGTCCCCACAGCCGCCTGAATCTTCTCGTGCAACGATTATCCTGCACCGCGCTGTTTGCGCCGTCGCAGCTTTTGCAGTTTCTGGTCTGGGATAAGAGACCAAATTAGTTTGCGCAGCATTAAATAGCAATCTTGCTGAATGCTGAAAGCAAATGCCAAATCCCACTATCTCATTCATTAATAATAAAATCTTTTTAATTTGGGATGTAATTAGCTTACATCATGAAAGTTTTCTAGATAAGCCTTTTCTAACAAACAGCTGAAAAGCATTAGTATGGAAATATTCATAATTGCGTGAAACAAAGCTAAAATTATTTGGCTTTAAAGGTGTCTTAACATAACTGCAGTTGTGTTAACCATAAAATCAGAAAGTGTTTACTTTTCCTACTTGTGTCTGGATATACACACCCAGACACCCCCGTTACTGAAATTATGATGTTGCAGGTTTCACTTTTGTCAATCCTGTTTCCAAGCTGCATGAATCATCTCTTATGCTGAGTCTATACAGGCTATTTTCTGTATTTCTAGTCTTAAACTGAAACTAATCTGCTGTTGCTGCATTTTTCTGCAACTCTTGCAGAGTAAATTGTACAAACCCCCAACATCTTCCTGGTGTTACTAAGGAGCGGTCCCTGATACATCAGTTTAGCTGCTTGGGCGCAAAGCCCTAAAGCCTTTGTCAGCCACGTAAGGACAGCTCTTCCTTAGCTTTGATGATCTCTGAGCCGCAATAGGGAGATTTTTTTTTTTTATAATGCCACAGAACTGCTTTGTCTTCCGACTCCAGAGCTCATAAAGCACAGTGCTGGTGATCAGCTGTTTTTACTGTGGCTTTTACATGAGTATTTTGTCATCCTCTGATGAAGATTAATGATGTGACTGTACCACAGCTGGCAACAACAACAAAAAAAATGCTATGAATAGAAATCAGCCCAAGGTTTGAAATGCCAGCGGCAGCTCAGGGCCGAAGCTGGTGGCCACCCCCCGAAAGGCTCATCCCCTTGGTGGGGTCTGACCCCCTCTCCTCGCCCCGAGGGCAGGCATCCCCACAGGGCTGGTGGCCCCTCTCCCTTCTCCACTCCACCCCTTCTGTTTGTTTCCCGGTTCCCAGCCGAACCCTCCTCAAGGATTGACCAATCTGGCTCCCACCGCAGAGGCGCTGGGTAAGGCAGGAAAACCTGCCAAGACCTCATGAAGCCAACGAGGAAACACGAGCAGGTTCCGTCTTGGTGTCGCCCAGGCTGCCGCTGCCGAGCGCTGGCTGCGTGAGGCAGGCTGACAGCACCGCGTTATCTCCCCTGCCATCCTTCCCATCATCTAATTTTCCTCAGCTCTGCTGGTGACTCAGTCTATTAAATGGGCGTCATATTTTATTACAAACCTGAGCTGATTAATTACATGCTGGTAGGCAAAAAAAAACCCAAAAAACTGCAGTGCAGCTGTAGGGGGGGGTGTGATGAAATGTAGGCGCAAACAGAAAAGTTGTCACTTTTGGAAAGGGAGGAAAAAAGGGATTAAGGAGCTGAATGTAACCAGAAGAGCCTCTTTGCCAAGTGGGTCAGTCACTGGAGGCATTGGGAGAGCATCACTGAGTGTGGTACCCACCCGCCATCCCTGTGGCTCACCTTGCAGGGCTGGAGAGATGCAGAGCTCCTTGTTCCTCTTAAAAAGTAGTTACTGCCATCTGTCCTAGTTTGGAAAAAAAAAAAAAGTTGTGATGCTTTTTAGGAAAGATTCTGAAGGTTCTTTGAAATGGTGAGTGGGTGAGTTAGCACAGGGAGGGATCCAGCACGGTGAAGAGGAGGGTATGGAAGCACGATGCTCCTGCATCCCCCAGTGCTCCTCCACCCAGCAATAAAGCAGGGGCAGGAGGTGCCCGCATGTCCTGGCTTTCCATTTGGATCAGCACCGTAACTTTGCAGCCTGACTATACATCAGCACTACAACTTTGCAGGCTAATTGGAAAAGGGCAAGACACCCCTTGCTGGGGAGAGACAGAGAGTTCCCAGTGGCTCGGTGGCTCAACTCTCGCCCATGGGGAGGGAGGACACGGCTCCATCCCTTCACGGGGAGCAGTTGTGGGGAAAAGCGTGCGTGAGCAAGGTAGGGCAGGGGAGGAGGGTGATGTCCCACTGCCAGCCCTGGCTCTTGGTTCACAGGCTGCGAACGCCTCTTTTTCAAAAGAAGGCTCTGTGAACCCCCCAAAAAACCAACACGGCCCTTTTTAAAACTTTTTGAAAACTTTGGGTCCAAGGCAAAGAGTGAGTGGTGCTGTTTTAAGAAGCTGGGAACATTAACAAGCTGGGAACATCAGTAGACAAGTGTGTGAGTCACTCCACTGGCCCTGTGCAAAAGGGAAGGCAGGAGGTATCGCACTGGAATTACCACGGCTGGCAGCTCACGCCCTCTGAAGCGCTGGCTAAGCCAATTTGTTTTCTGCTATACGTGTTTGTTGCTTCTGCTTGAAATCACGCGGAAACGAACATTTCTGCTTGCTCTGTAAAACAGACTGTCTCTTCAGTGCTTGAGCTGGCACATCCCTGTGTGGTGGGTTGACCCTGGCTGGATGCCGGGTGCCCACCAAGCTGCTCTGTCACTCCCCTCTTCAACTGGCCGGGGGGGGGAAGAAAACAGACAAAAAGCTCGTGGGTCGAGATAAGGACAGAGAGAACACTCAGCAATTACTGTCACAGGCAATACAGACTCGACCTCAGGGAATTAATTTAATTTATTGCGAATTAGCACCAGAGTAGGATAATGACAAATAAAACCAAATCTAAAAACAACTTTCCTCCACCCCTGCCTTCTTCACAGGCTCAGCTTCCCTCCCAATTTCTCTACCTCCTCCCCCCAAGCAGAGCAGGGGGATGGGGAACAGGCGTTGCGGCCGGTTCATCACAGGTTGCCTCTGCTGCTCCTTCCTTATGCTCTTCCCCTGCTCCAGCGTGGGTCCCTTCCACGGGGCGCAGTCCTTCAGACCGTTCCAGCGTGGGTCCCCCACGGGGTCACAAGTCCTGCCAGCAAACCTGCTCCAGTGTGGGCTCCTCTTCGTGGGTCCACAGGTCCTGCCAGGAGCCTGCTCCAGCACGGGCTTTCCACAGGGTCACAGCCTCCTTTGGGTGCATCCACCTGCTGCAGCGTGGGCTCCTCCATGGACTGCAGTGGGTATCTGCTCCACCGTTTATCCCATGGGCTGCAGGGGCACAGCCTGCCTCACCATGGTCTTCACCACGGGCTCCAGGGGAATCCCTGCTCCGGCAACTGGAGCTCCTCCTCCCCCTCCTTCTTTGCTGACTTTGGTGCCTGCAGAGTTGTTGCTCTCACATATTCCCACTCCTGTCTCTGGCTACAGATTCCCAGTTGCACAGCAACCTTTTCTCCTTCTTAAATATGTTCTCACAGGGGGTCTACCACTGTCAGTGTTGGGCTCGGCCTTGGCCAGCAGCAGCTCCAGTCTTGGAGCCAGCTGGCATTGGCACCATCAGACATGGGGACAGCTTCAGCCATCTTCTCATAAAAGCCACCCCTGTAACCTGCCCACTACCAAAACCATGCCACACAAACCCAACGCACCGTGTTTTCCAATGCAGTAGCCTTGCTCTCTGAAGCCTGAAACCTTACTCTGAAGCCTGTTGAGTAAGCAAAATGGGAAAATAAAAATCCTCTCTTATCCACCATTGAACTCTCAAAGCCAAACCCATGGACTTTCTGACTCTGGAGAGGCTGCACAAGTCTCCTACATGGTAGACGCATTCTCACAGAGCGTGTCTGAAAAGCCAAGGCTGTGTGCACCACAGGGGCTGGTTCGTTGGAAAACCACTTCTAGCATTTGCTGATGATGGTTAACTTCTTCCTGTGGTCCCGTGCTCTCTGGTAGGTGTCTCAGAGTCCTGGCTAAACTACAGCCAGAAATTATACAGATTTTGAACGTGTTATTAGTAAACCGAGGTGACTCATCACTTTCAAAACAGCAGTACTATCACTGCCTCATTCACCAGGGAGCACAGGTTCTTCATAACAGAGGAGCCAGCACGGAAAATGTACATCATCAGGGTGTTGGGTACATCCCTGGGCGGTAGCACCACAGCCTGGTATTGGTGGAAAAGCTTCAAAGCAAGTAGAAAATCATCGGATTAGGGAATATAAAACTAAAAAATGGTTACACACTTCCTGGAGACTTTTACTTTAGGAAATCAAGTTTTAAAAAATACTGATTTTTTTTTCAACAGTGTAATTGAGTTGTCTTGTACCTCATCCTGTAGTCCACCCTTGCCTCTTTTTAATACTTTCACTTATCTTACCACTTGTCATACTGTATTTTTATGTAGAAATATAGAACAAATTAGCTTGGGAGGTGTCTCTGGGGGCCTTCTGGTACAAAACCTCGCTCAGGTCAGGGCCAATTTCCAACGACTGAGAAGCTCCTCAGATAACCCCTGCCTGTTGTTGAAAACGTGTCCTCACAAAACAGTCATCCTTTGAAAACCTCAATGAACCCAGAGATGGGGCAGAGGGAGGATGGAGGTTTCTGCACTGTTAGTGGAGAGGGTGGACTATGGAGGATCCAAAGCATGAGGTTGGACAGAGGGTTTGGGGCTCAACTGGCCCTTCTTTTGCCTATTTGTGTATAGCAAAAGTCTGTTTTTCTGTTAAATTATGACAAATGAGCAGTCAGCTACTTCCTGGAAAGAATGTTGATTCCCAGTGAAAGCTAAACTCCACCCATCAGGGTGGTTCAGAAATGGAAGCTTCAACAGTGACCAGTGTGTGGCATGAGAATGGTGCATGCGGTCCAGCTTTAGTAGCCATGGCCAAAAGCTCCACAAGAAAAGACAATGTTAAAAACTGAGGTGAACAGCCAACATACGACCAGGAGGGGTCCAGAAGCTTTTTAAGCCACCAGAGGTACCCTATTTTTTATGAAATATCCAGCAGACCAGCATGTAGCTTGTGCTTCTGGAGAGAAATGAGCCATGCAAAGGGCAAAGTCTGGTGGATGTCCCTGGAAAACAGCGGGCAGCAGCTGTGGGAACTTCCTTACTAAGGAGATGGGGGAAAAGAGGTAAAGCCAGATAAATATTATGCGTTTAGAAAGAAGCAGGTTGGTATATCCAAGCACACTGCGAGAAGTCATTTTTTTTTTAGCTGCTAAAAAATCTGTATTAGACATTAAAAATCTGTATTAGCCATAGGATTAAGTCTTGCTACATACTCAGGAGGCCTGGAAGATCTACCTAGGAGATAATTGGCCCACTCATCTTCATTTTGAGTACATCCGGGTGTACCAGGGAAATTCCTGAAGCCTTACAGAGTATTAGCATTAAGCCGCTGTTAAAAAGGCATAAAGATGAGCCTGGTAATTGTACGACATTTAGTCTGACATCAACCCAAGGTGAACTGATGAGACTGCTGACAGAGGGATTGGACTGGTAGATGACAGGAACAGAAACTAATGCTGCTTGCTGTGATGAAGAGGAGAAAGGCATGAAGGGGTTTTTTTTCTGCACGGAGGATATTTGTCTGCACTCTGTGTAGGCAGATATTTGGGTTTCTGTGAATCTTTTGGTTCAGTACCATACAACACCTGTGAAAACGCTATCGGTAAGTTGTATCAGCAAGGGCAGAAAACGCTGGATGGGCAGAGGAAGAGGGGAAAAGTGAGAAATAGCAGAGAGGACACCAAAGTTGGAGGAGGAGTAAGAATGGGGTGGGGAGGAGGTACTCCAGGACCTGGAGCAGATATCCACACCCATGCTGGAGCAGGTTTATCCCAAAGAACTGCTGCCCATGGAGGACCCCACACTGCAGCAGGGGAAAAGCATGAGGAGGAAGCAGCAGCAGAGAGGAGCTGTTTTGGACAGACCCCAACTCCCATTCCCCATCCTCCTGTGCAACCTAGGGGGGAGGAAGAGGTAGAGGAGTTGGAAACGAAGCTGAGCCTGGGAAAAGGGGGAGAAGAAAGGTATCATTTTAGTGTTTGTCTTTGTTTGTCACTACCTGAATCTATTTTAATTGGTAACAACAAAATATTTTTTCCCCTAATCAAGTCTGGTCTTCCTGTGATGATAACTGGCACATGAGCTCCCTGTCCTTACATTGACACAAGACCTTTTTCAGCCCATTTTCTGAGGCGTGGGAGTGAGCTGAGCAGCTGGGTGGGGGTTTGGCTGTTTGCAAAGGCTACCCTGCCACACACCGTTTGTGGGAAGCAAAGAGCAAATGCATTAGCTAATTTTAAAAAAGGGGTGATTAATAAAGCTAATAAATAAAGGATTAGGAGGCAAATCATGGGCACATATCCTTGCTCCTCCCCAGAAGCTCCTGGCCATAATTTCCAGCCTGTCTTTGGATGCCGTAAGTCGGGGGCCCGATGCCATCCCAGGCTATTCCAGAGACTGACAGTGAGTGCTCCTGGCAGACTGATATTTCCTTACAGGTATTTTTGCCCTTGCACTCCTCTACTAGTTCGAAAAGCTCAAGCAGTTTCTTGCTGAAGTATTGATTTTTGATCTTGTTTGCCCTTCATGTTTGATTTAACTAAAGAAAAAGAGCTCGTGTAAGAGTTTGCAACTGTTAGCGTGTGCTGGACTTACTGTAATCCATCCCCTGCGTATCTTAACTATAAACACAGGGCTTTCCAGAGAGCTGCTGCTAAGTCTCCGGAGACCGATAAAGAGCTGAGCTATGTTTTCCAAAAATATCCACTAGAGGGTACTCAATGACCTTCCAGTGAAGGCAGGTTTGCAACCTAGCGACTGGGAGAGGAAAGCCAAAAAGAAAATGTCACTGAGAGTTGCATTAACAATAGCAGAGCACAATACAGGACCAGAAAGCACAGCAAGGAGGATTTTAGGGGAAGGAAATGTTGGACTAGCTTAAATCCAGCAGGAACATCTCTGCATCACAGCTCCAAGCTGCCAGATGGAAACGGGACAACGGGAAACGGGGTTTTGGTGGCCCTTTGCCGGGGAGCAGAGCGGGGAGTGTGAGCCTGCGTCGGGCTGGACTGCGGGACGGGGGCATGGGGCCCGATGCACACCCCCATGACAGCACGCCGCTGCATTTTCTTTCCTTTTCCCCCCCCCCTGCTTTTGTTGTCCAGCTCTGCAAGGAGAGAAGCTTTGTGGGGGACCTCCACACTGGCTGGTTTGACGCAGCTGAGGTTTTCTGAAAAACATGCTTTTTTTTTTTTATACTGCTGGTCATTGGAAGAATTGATCTTACAGGCTGAGGTATAAAAAAAATCTTGTAAAACAACAGTGATTGCTGTTCCACAGCGATTTATTTTTATTGTGCTAATCACTCATAATCATTTTAAATGGGCAACAAAAGACTATCCTTTGTAGGTAGGCTAGAAAATGAGGTGATTTTACCATGCAGATAAGTCATGAACACTCACAGAGTCTTTATAAACCGGGTGAATCCCCTAGCCACAAATTTCTGTTCTTATTATTATTCCAGGCTTTTATTTCCCCATTAAATGCTGCAAAGGGCATGTAAAATGCTGGGCATGGTCTCGGAAAGGCTGGCCCTGCAAGGATATGCCATTCATCTTTTGCCTTCTGCTTTCAAAAAAATCAATAATAAGCATCTTATTTCAGGGCTGAAAGAGAAGATTTTTACTATCCAGCAGGACATCTGAGTTATTGACCTTGAACGCTAATCAGTATGTTTGAATGTTCTCACCAGGTTTAGAGCCGAGGCTAAAAAAAATCTAATTAAATCAGCAGGGGGCACGATTTCTTCAAAATATCACAGGATTACCCAGCCGTGTGCCGGGTTTTCTTTCTATTACACAGCACGGGGCTGCCCACCAATGCTGTTTTTAAAGATCTAAAGCGTTTTTTTTCCCAGTTAACCTGTTCAGCCCCTGCACTGCCCCACAGGGAATCCTCAGGTGTTATCAACATAGTTTGGGGTCCTGCAAAGGGACCCTCCGCCCCAGCAGTGGGTCAGTCCTGCAGGGTATCTCTTGAATCATCCTGGAGTCCTTTTTTCTTCTTTTCCTGGATGTCCCAATTTCCTGGGGGCAGCCCAAACCTCAGGTTCTTTGCCACTAACCTGTGGTATGCCGAAGAAGAAGTGCTGAATCACTTCTGCCCGTAGCCGTGGGTCACGGGCACCAAGCCCAAAGGTCCTGGTGGGCTTGCCCAGACCCCTGACATCCTTCTAAGCAGGAAGCAAACAGGAGGGTGAAACTGAGATGAAAGTAGACCAGCACACAACACCTAGGAGAGCAGGTGCCACTTTTAGAGGCGGCAAGAAGAAAATCTGGGAGTTAATACACCAACATAGGAATTGCCACACCAGAAGGGACCATAGAAAAGACCAGAGAAAGGTCCACCCAGCTCAGTGCCCTGGCTCTGCCAGGAGACCATACTTCTGTAGGGAAGGTGTAAAAAAAGAAAGCACATTTAGGGTATCGGTCCTCTCCTTCCAGAAATCAGCCAGTAACATCAGGATTTCCTAAGGTTGGATCCAGTCGATGGTGCCTTATAGCCACGAGTGGCTTTAATCACGGAAAGGCTGTAGCGGGGAGGCAAGCAAACATTTTGGGTCACCATCGTCCCAGTTGAGTTTCGCTATGGCTTTCTATTTCATACCAGATTTTGAATCTAGAGAAGCTCAGGTTCTTGGTCCTGTTTTTCCTCTGAAAGCTTATATTTAAAGGTGAGGCGCTCAAGCTGTCTGGCTTTACAAGTGAAAAAAAGGGATGAATTCCTGAAAAAAATTGACCCTTCCTATTTTTAATTAACAAAGCCCAATTAATAGCTATGAGTAGCTTTAGGTGTGTGTTTTGTTTCCTCCACAGACATACTCACAAAATGGCTTTACCTGTTTACGTGTGCTACATCTCTGTCAGAGTCTCCTTTGAGGAATATACCGGTGGGGAGAGTACCTGAGAGGGCTGGAGGTAATGGTGGCAAAAAAAAACCCAGTGCTGGTTATGAGCATGGATGAGGGAGCACTATAAGTACTTTCTCGAGGAAAGCTTTTAAACTCTAAAATGCTGACAGTGAAGATCCTCCAGTGGCTTCTCTGGGAAATTTTTCCCCCCGTATTTAACTTGTTTCCAATTATGTCCCATTGCAACTGCTCTGCTTAAAAACACCCGCCAACTGGATTCAAAACTCGAGGACAAATTAAAGATATAGTCAAGGGTAACTGTAGGTGAATAGATTTTATCCACTTTTAGTTCAGGATAAATGCCAGCTGGGTGAACTTGCCGTTTCTTCACCTGTTACACCAGCAGCTGATTTTCATTGTTTTCACCTGCAGAACAGGCAGGACAAAAGCAACAAATGTGCAGAAGGTGGCCAGTGGGATGGTATTCTGAGATGGAATGCAGTCGGGTCTGAGTGCCCACTGCGGTACCAGCAGATGAGAAAAGAAGGGGAGATATCCTCCTTCATTTTTAGTATATCATCTTGGATACCTGATCCAAAGGCTCATGCCATTTTCATTATGAATTCTTATTCAAACTCCACCTTAGTTTCTTGGAAAGTTCATCTTCAGTCTTTGATCACCAGAGAAGGGGATTGGCATCAATGATGGCACGTAGATTTGGGGGCTCGGACTGACTTGTGCTTGTTTTGTCTTGCTATAGAAGTTGGCAATTAAGACATAACTGTGTGAGTAAATCAAAGTTATACAGCATCACCCTAAATCTGTGGTTCATCATGGTTTATAAAGGAACATGTTAGTTATGTTAATAATTACACAGTGTAATTTTGTTTCATCCAAATGCCCTGCCTTCACTTTGGCACACTTATCTAGGTGTCTAATTAGGTTGCTTTGATTGAGCCGCTAGTAACCTTTCATGTGCATCTCCCCCATCCCGGCTTTTTGATACCTTGGAAAATAAAACAGGGCCGGTGAGAGGCCTGTTTGGGCTTTGTTTCACGAGGCTGAGTGAGAGTTTCTACTAATATTCCCTCAGGAGGATATCTGCATGCTAAGGCAGACTTTCCAGAAGATTAAATACTTCAGCTTTGCTGCTTCCCCAGTGAATACGCAGGTGTGGATTCAGGGCCACCCACCTTCTTCTGATCTCGGGGATAAATCATGCACTCTGAAGCGGGCGCATGTTACTATGACTGCCAGTTGCTAGAAAACCTTGGTGATGTGTTTAAGGAGAGCTATTAAATGCTGAGAAAAAAAAACAAATGAAATAAACAAACAACCGGTTTCCACTTGAGAAATATTTAATGAAAAGGCAGAGGGGATAGGAGCCAGGCTGCAAAAAGCCAGTAATTCTTGTTCTCCCCAGTCCCCCCAGCCAATGCACATGCAACTCTCATTCTGCACGCACACATGCCAAGGACATCCTTGGTCTGGACGTGTAGGTCTCTGTGTAACCTGCCTGCAGTCAAGACCTGCAGACCAGGCAGAAGGTCTTATGCCTGCCCACAGCCCCTCGGAGACCTAGCACAGTGTGAGCCACAGGAAGAGTTAATGATCCCATCACCCAACCTTGCCAACTTACTGTCTGGGTACTCCCAAGAGAGAGAAAAAGAAAGGGACGTACACAAATAAAAACTGATGTAGCTTCATGGCTAAGGAGAGGAGCAGATGTTCCACCTTCACTCACCATAAAATCTATGCATGGCAACCAAAGGATATTACACAAGGAATATTTAGGTGTCCTTGGTAGCTTCTGGACACTTCCTTATAGCCAGGGCATCGCAGTTTCTTCTCTGAGCTCGTTTCTACCAGTGCACAATCTTGCCAAAGGCTGCACAAGCAAACCCTTGCTGTCCCTCAGCAGCTGGCTGCTCCGCGTCGGTGTCTCTCTTAGCAGGCTGCTCAGGGGAGGACGTACCTCTGCAAAGGTGGGTGGTAGGTCAGTTTGTGATTTGCAGCCCTTCGTGACATAGAACAAGTGTCGAAAGCCTGATTGCTCATTTGAGACTAAGGGAAAGCCTTCAGCTACCTCCACCTCCAGGTGCAAGTGCAAAGGACTTTTCCCTGTGTTCAGCTGTTTGCTGACACCTCCCTGGAGCCCATCAGCTTCAGCCTCATGTGCTTTACGATGACGTGGCCAAAACTGGCTAGAATATTTGAAATGCAGGAGGACCACTGATTTGTTAACTGGCATTTTCTCACTCCTCTATCCCAGTCCTTTCTGTGTTTTGCTGAGGGCACATAGATCAGAGCCTGCTTGTTGGATTATAGCCCCAAAGGTCGTCCACGTCTTCGCCAAAATGGTCAGATTTAACTGAGACATAACATGAGGACAGGACAGCTCAGCTTATTTCTTTTAAGGCATATTATCTCGTACTGAGAGCAGCCGATTTCATCTGTCATCTTACTTCCTAGATGTTTCCCCCCACCACCACCACTTTCTCATGGAGTTTCCCTAGTCCAGGGAAGACCCATTTACCTTAAAAAAATGCTGCCCTCTGCAAATTTACCTCTGTGGGCTGTAATTTTAAGGTCTCTAAATGTGTTTTTAAATGGTTGCTAGGTTTGCTTTTTTCCAGTCTCTCATTTCAGTGTCTGCTCGTACTAAGAGCGTGCTCTTTTTGATATTTTGGCTGGGTTTGGTTTTCCCCTTGCAAAGACCTGAAGAAATCTCTTCTATGTAGCTCCTGCTCTTTAGCCAAACTCATAACTGGTGTGTGATATGTGGGTGGGTATATACACTCTTGAAAGTCTCTGTGACTTATATCATGTGAACCACCTCCCATCTTATTATTAATTTAGCAAAATTTAGTGGCATTATTTGGTTTTCAGTGTGTCCACATGGTTCCAGGTAAATGCTATGTACAAGATGATCGTCATGTAAAATATTCGTGAATTTAGGGACCAGGAGAGAAAGTACACATCTATGCTTGCAAACCTGCCTGGTTCCAGTCTTTGGTACAAATATATATATACACACACACACATATATATATACTGTATAACCCGGTATCCTCCAAAAGAGGGATGCTGCATCCAAGCTGTCCATGGGGAGCAGTGCTGCTGGGAGCAGCAGGGATTAGCCAAGCTCCTTCCCATGCCATGTCCGTGCTTGTTGTGGAGAACACGCGCTGGCCCAGGCTCCAACAAGTTCATTGAGCTGCAGCAAACCCTGGACTCGTCGCCACAGCGCTCACACGTTTCTCATACTGCTCACAGGCGTCACCCCTGTCTGCAATTGCTGCATCTGAGCCACCAGTTCGGCAGCTCAGGGCATGAGCTCTGGGAGCTGGAAACCAAAAGGAGCAGCAGCGCGGCGGGGAGGGTGATTCAGCGGGCTGAGTCCCACAGGGGGTCTTTTTGGTTTTAGAGCCCTGCAGGAGAACCACATCCCCTCAGACACATTTTGTCCCATTTTTAAAAACTGAGGCTGTTCAGCTGGCACTCAACTTATCATACGCACCCATTGGGCTAAATTTCTGAAGCAAAACGAGTGATATTACAGCAGAGATGGGTTTCTTGCTTTACTAGATTATGTCGTCATATTGATGTATGGACGCCCAGGAACGCATCTGTCTTGATTTACTCATTGCAAGTGGGCAATGTTCTCTTTGTTTTCCAACTTCTCAGCAATGCAGGCCATTAATTAAAATGTATGGCTCTCTCAAGTGCTATTTTAATTGCATTTCAATTCCAACTTAAAGGGTCGGCAAATAATAAAGCTGGGTATTATGTACACTTCGAAATGCTGAGAGACGTGGGGAGAGCAGACAACTCCTGCAATCAATTTGCTCTCCCACACTGCTCAATTCCTGAGCGTGCCATTTGTTTGATTAATGGATGTTATTTTTTTCTGTAAAAATCAACAATTTTAATATTGTTTTCCATCAGAAACTATTTGTGCCTTGCTTGTGGATGAAGGAGAAAGTTCTTTAGCATCTCTCCCACACCCTACTGAAATCATTAATCAGAGCAGCCTCTCCTGGGCTGGAGGGATGGAGCTGTACTGGGCACACCGCACATGTGTGTCTTGGTTGCTCCACCTGCTCATCTGTGTCCATATTTCACTCCCTTGCCTGCCCTCCACCTCCTTTCAAGGAACCTCTCCTGGCCTTTTCTTCTCACCCTCCTTTCTCCCGTCGCTTTTCCTCCTCCCACCCGTTTCAGCGGGTGGGCTGTGTGGAAAGTCAGTGTGCCCATCCAGGGCAGCCTGTGGTGCTGCAGGATGGCTTGGCCAGCCAGCGGACAGCAAAGGCTCGGTGTCACATCAGCTACAGTAACGGGGTAGAGGTTCACACCTTGAGCTCCCAAACCTGGTAAGAAACCTTCACTTTCCCATTTGACTCACTGGCATCAAAACCCACGTTGCTAATGGTCCTCCTGCCACCCCCTCCTGCCCTGTGGACTCAAGGACCCACCACGGAGGGGACATGTCTGCAGAGAGATGAGAAGCCCCAGAGCTGAGTGGCAAGACCTGGATGTCACTGTCATCTCATGTGCCCTCTTCCACGGGGATCTCCTGTTCAAGCAGCTTGTCTCATTCCCACTCAGCATTTATCAGCAGAGGTTTAAACTTTCCCTCCTCTGTCCATACTGTCTTATCAGGGTTTTCTCTTGATGGAGAGCTTAACTAATTATGTTGTGGTTGAGCAGCTGCGTCCTGCTCCTGGACACCACTGACTCCCTCAGAAACACCTCCCATTGGCATTTCTTCCCACACACCACTTTTCTTTCTTAGCAGGTAAATCAGAGAAAAATTGTAGGTTTGAAAGCTCGTTTTAAAGTTCCCATTAATCTTCTTACTAGAGGTACTGAAAATATATTTTTTTAAAATACAGGAAAAGCTTTCCAATAAGGAAGTCTACCTCTTGTTTTCTGTAGCCATTGCTTCTCCAGCCTCACTTCTTTTGACTTGGCCAGCGCAAAGCAGCTGGAGCCCACCCTCAGCCCCAGCCCATCCTGGGTTTCCCGGGCTGGGGCAAAGCCATACTATCTGCTTGCAGGCGTAGCAGAGGAAGGCTTGCCAAGAAGCTTCTGTTCTGCCGAGGAAGTGCTTTTGGTTTTGGGAGGCTCCTGGTCGTTTCTGAGCTGCGTTGGACACTTGACACAAAACCTGGGGCATGACATGATGCCACTGGCATGGACATCAGTAGTATTTCAGCTCCAGCTTGCCTCTGTGACCTCAGTCTTCAGCACCCTTCTTCCCTGTTTCCAAAATGTTGCTAACAGTATTTCACAGCTTCATGAAGGGATGGTGGTTCACAGTGAGTTTCAAGAGGCTGAAGGTTGTAGAGGATGCAAAGGCACATACATTTAAAGGTAAAGTCAGTATACGGATATTTGCAGGATCTGTGCTTGTAAGAGAAGTCACTGTTCCTTGCTCTGTATTCACGCCTTCCCAAACATACCTGCTTATGTGTGCTGAGCATAGCACACATGTCTGCCCATTGATTTCATGTCCATATATATAAAAATTAGGATTCCTAAATCATCGTTGTAGAGGAAGTGTTTTTCTTTATTAACTATTAGCCTCAAAGTGGCCCATTTGGATGCAGTTCACTTTGCACTCTCATAAATTTTATGCCACTCCTAGGAATATATAGGTTAGTCCTGTGATTAAGAGTGCAACTGGTATCAAAAATGATGGGCAGATGAAGAGACACCATTGACAGTGACAAGAAGAATCTGTGTGATTCACATATGAGCAGCTGAAATGGGCAGCACCTGATGCCTGCCATAACATCCCATTACTGAACGTTGGACATGCTTATCACATGCAAACAGTGAGGTTAACAGATTTCACTCCAAGACCCCTAAATTCTCACACTGGGACTTGTCATTTTCCATTTGAATCACAGACCTTTGAAACATTTTGGCAGACCCAATTATTAGTTTTTTAAAAAATCCAGTTGCAACAGATACTTCTTTAACTTACACGGTATAGTAGCTTTAGTGCCTATTTCATCAGTGATTTCATATTGTTTAGTCCAATCTGACACTTGTCAGTTTTGTGAGGGAGCTTTCCTGACGTAGACAGTAGCAGACTTCTGATTTATTGAGATTTCCTTTCCCTCTTTTATGAAGATGAGCAAGAGTCAGCTAATACAGAGAAGAGCATGGCTAGTACTTACTGGACAATCTGAATTTGTCTAGTATTTCTTTAAATGTTTGAATCAGATAAGTCGGAGGGGGAAGCTTGGTCTTATTCATCGGTACACTCAAAACGTTCATGGATAAGCTCCTGAGGGAAGAATTGCAGGATGTGGGTTATTTTAAGCAGCATTTGCCTGTCTATGCAGAACTGAAAATGCTTGTGACCTACAACAGTTGACAAAAATTTGAGCAATTACGTGAAGCCAAGGGAACCTCTCCTGTGCTGAATTACAAGTCACACTACATGGACAAGTCCAAGGGAGCAATTGCACTGGCTAATGAATGTCCAAACAAGACTAATTACATAACAATGATACCAAACCCAACTTTTTATCTCCCCTCATGAGGAAGGGAAAAACTTGGAATGTTTAATTCATTATCAAGCATTTAAAATGTATTAAACACCCGGGAAGCCTTAAGAACTTAAAACCTCTGCTATTTTGAACAAATTAAAGTTGGCTCTGAATAAATGTTAATTTCCCTTTCACATGTTGCCTCTTAACTCAGTAATGTGTCATCCCAAGTCCCTTCCCAGTACAGTGTGCCTGGGCAGGTTTGGTTGCACCCGTTAGATACCAGTGTGGGGTACGGTTAAATTGCTTGAGTCAATACTAGATCTTTGTACAGGCTTACCAAAAGCACATTACAGGTTATTCATTCCCCATAACTTAGCAGCTGACTTACTGAAGACACCAGCTATACTGCCTGCCAAGCCGTCATTTGACAAAGTTTCCCTTGATGGCTCCTATTCAACCCTGTCTCTCAGCACTCCCAGCCCTGTGTCACCTCCTCGGTTTTGCCTTCACAGCTTTGTGGAACCATCAAATGACCTTGATCTGGGTCTTCAATGAACCTTTTTTAATGGATTACTCTTAACCATATCAGTTCCTCAGCCTGATTCACTGTGTGGCCCCAGACGCAGAAGTATTGGTGTGATTTTCCCACCAGCTCTAAGTGATGCTTATTATCTACTCTAACAATGATTATAGAGTGACCTATAGCATTTATAAGTTCTGGAAATAAGTAAATAAATGTGTAAATAAAATGCAACAGCCTTCACCCAAATGGCCATCTTGTGTAAATCTGCTTAGGTTTGCCTGATTTGCATTTGAGATCCCAGATCCTCTCTACCTCACTGCACGCAGAGGACATGGAAGTAGCATCTGAAGAGAGCTGTCCGTTATCTTAGCACTCATAAATCAATTAAGCTGATGATAGTTATGCAACAGAGCCTTCTATTGCTGCAGTACCTATGCTCACTTACATGTTTCATCTAGACAAGACCACCAGGAGATAAGGAAGTATCTTCACAGAAAGAAGCATTGAAATTTTTAGAGCTAAGACGTCAACTTACAAAAATGCACATTGGTACCCAAAGATGAAAGGTCACTTCTGAAATTTGCAAAAACACCTCGCATGCTGAACCGCCACTGAGATGAACCTATCTACACCAAGTATGTTTGTCCAAAAACCACACGGGACGTTTATGGTGGGAGTGACTGCAAACAGGCCAGGTCCCCAGCCACAGCCATAGGGAAGCACAGAGAAAGACCAGTTTGGATTCAGTGCCCATATTTTTGTTAGTAAATTAAAGGGGCCAGAGTTCATTTTCTGGCCTTGGGCTCGAGCGGCCTGGCAGAGTTCACAGAGGACTAAATTCTCTAAATCCCCTCTCCCTCTACCTGTGTTTAAACATGGTGGATAACCACATGCCAGGATCCAGTACCCCATCTCCATTTTATCTACTCCAACAGGCATGTCCTTTGAATAGCTGAGAGAAATAAATAATAAATTAATTACAGTGGCTGAAATTAAGACTGAAAATATAATTAAGGTCCAAGACACAAGGCGGGAATACTGTAATCACCTTGATGCACATAGAAATGCAAACCAGTTTGTTGGTGACAAAAAACTCCAACACTCAGACTCTTTAGAAAGAGTCCAGACCCTTTCTAAGGGTGCCTGAGCTGTTGCCTGGGGTCCTGGTGGAGTGGTCCCGTGACACCTTCTCATTTCCACCTGCTTGTCTGGGCTGGCCTTCACTGCTTCAGCCTCTCCCACAACGCCTGAGTGATCCTGGCCATTGGTTATAACCCATGAGAGTCCATGCTGGAGGTTTTCAGAGCTATAACTTGAAGCCTGATTTAGAGCAGCTCAAAAAAGGCTGTTTGGGATGCCTCTGTAGAAAGGGGCAGCTTCTTCTGATCGAGGTCAGGATGGTCTCCATTAATGAATTGGAGAACACCACGGGTCCCAGACAGCTCCCCATAGCCTTCACCCCATGGAGCCTATGGCAGGATGGGTTCACGGAGAGAAGCTCATCTGGGAGTCTCTGGAAAATGCTCCCTCTTTCCCACAGGAGTGGTCTGGAAACGTACACACCTGCTCTCTTCCACCTTCATTTCCACAAAGGCAAAAGCAAGCTTACATCAGCTTCAGAGTTAAGGGAGGGAGACTGGGAGACCCTTTTTTAATGCTGCAGCGCCATATTTTACCTGTTTGTTTCTTTTGAACACCCACGTAGCTCAGGTGCAGACTGCAGCCATCAAAACAAGATCCTCCAGGAGCTCTCTGGAAATAGTGTCAAGGAATGGTGCTAGTTCAAAACAATTGATTAGGTCTTAAGGCAAGAGATAGCATTACCTATCTCTAGTCCCGAAAGCTCTTGAGAATCTTATTTCTTAAACTTCTAAAGTGTGCTATGCTTGCTGGGCAGTGATAAAATGGACAATGAAACCACAGCTGAAATGTTTGGACAGATGAAATTCTATGAAGTACAGTTTTAATGACAGATGGTGGAGGCTGGCAATAAGGTATTCATGGATTTCACCAAAGTACTAGATTTCTACTTAAACCCCAAGGATTTGTTATAAAGAACTACTTGCAACCTCCAATAACCTCTTCAAAAATCTCTGTCATAGCCTGACTGCATGCATGGATATTTTATTAATGATGATGCGTGGTACCTTAGTGTTTAGGGACACCAGGATCATGAGAGACATTGTACATATTAGAGAAAATAACCCTGCCTTAGAGATTTTGAATGAACTGTGGGCACTGGGGAGCCGAAGGTAATTGTGGGACAGCCTAAAGCGACACAAAACCAGAAGCCGTGTTCTGCAGTTGCATAAAAAATTAAACTGTTGCTTTGGAGACATCTTGATACTGCAGTTGTGACCGTGAAATCAAGCTGAGGTTTTGGAACAGAATAACATGGTAGAAGGATGAGAGGAATTTGTGGGCTGGGGGTTTATTTATTTGAACTTTTCATTGCTCAGATGTTACCCCCTAAGCAGTCTAGATCCCGTCGAATAATGGCCCACGTACACTCATTTCAGCTCCACCAAATATTATGATTTAGAGAACAAAGACAATATATTAAAGGGTATTTTGTTACTGTTGCTGTAATAGATCTAAAAAATTAACATGAAAGAGGTTAGAGATACTGCTTGCTAATATAATTCTGCAAGTTTACTTTAGCAACTGTACAAATCAGGTTAGTGAAGCCAGCAAGTTTGAGTCCATGTTAAAACAACAGCAATATTTATTCAGAAAAAAAAAAAACTAGAACACATTTTGTCAAGGTATTGATTATGAAATGCATGTTGTTTTTATATAAACAATATTAAAGGAGAAATTTTGAAACACCTGGAAGGAAAAAAAGCTGTGATTATCTCAGTGGCAGCTAATGCATACCCCAAGAGAAGACAGAAAAAGAGAAATGGGACAATTGGTGTGATTGTATTTCTCTTTTTCTCAGCATAACAAACCAATATAAATAAATAAGCAACCAGGCTCCTTCTCTTCTCCTCCTCCACAAAAAAGTAAGCAGATTTTTTCCAACTAGCAGGAAGATGATGTTAAATAATGATGATGTCTGTAATCTAGGAATGAGAAAAAACACCAATTGCCATAGCAAGACAGATGCCATCTTTTGGGAAATCTTACATTTCTAAATAATGCTGCCTAGTTAGAATCTGGCTGTCACTGAGCATCTACACAAATAAAACTAAATATTAAAAGCAATGCAGTGTCTGGGGTCCAAATGTGAGAGGACCCATAAAGCCAGGATGCAAAAGTGTTTCTGGCAAGTTTTGCTGATTTCAGGGTTGCTGTTTTCCATTTGTCCTTCCTGTTATTCCTCATACACATTCCCTTCACAGAGAGATGGTGATTTGCTCCAGCTCTCTGATAATACCGTGCCATAGTCAAAGCGCCTGCTATGGCACAAAGGTGAGTTTTAGTATCGCCCACACCAGAAAGCACCGAGTTATTCACACTTCCAAAACCTGGGGTGGTCACACCTTGGTCTCTGCAGTCCAGGGATAAAAGGGCCATATTCACACAGCTCCTGACTGGTGTCTCACCCAACTTGCCCAACTCCCTCCATCAGCCATAGGGACACAATATGGCAACACAGAGTCTACATCAGTCATTCAGTGCTGGCTCTGTTGCAGATGGTCTGAACATGTCCCTCTGTGACTACCGTCTGTTTCATATTTATTTCTCTACTAGTTAATAAAGCAATGTTACAGTTGGAGAAACCCACAACAATTTATTGTCGTTTAGACAATTATTCTATCACCCAATGACCCCTCCCCACCCAGGAAGGGCAATTGGGAAGAATCAAGGAAACCGGGAGGGTTGAAATATAAACAGATTTAATAGAATAAGACTAGAAAATTAACATTAATAACACTAAACAACCAGTATTTATTCTGATACCAATATAAAAAATACAAGGATTATACTCAGCCAATTCTATCAGCAGGAAGCTGTGCACTCCCAGCAGTGACAGCAAATGTTGGTCACTGGGAGTGCCACAGCTTCAGGAGGAAGGGAAGGGTTCGGGGGTCCAGCACCAGGGCAAGAAGTTCTTTAGATCACAGCCATCAAGGGGGAGAGAGCACTTCACAGCAAACTTTCTAATTTATATTGAATGTGACGTTCATGGTTTGAAATAACCCTGTTGGCCATGTTGGGTCAAGTGCCCGGGTCTTGCACCTCCTCATCCCTGCACCTGGTGAGCTCGAAAACACTGAGACCTTGGAACCCACATACCATAGCTGGCTAGAAAGTAAATATTTTCCCAAATTCAGACACTAGAGTCTTCTAAAAGTGCAGTTTCCCAAGCATTAGGAGAGTAATTAGTCCTGTGCCGCTTGAACAAGGACAAGCACGATACTTGAAAACAGGAAGTCTGGATTTCAGCTATTCATTGTTTTGCTTTCGCTCACTTGTTTGGGGTCTTGTTCCAGACAACAGATATGCCATCTCCTGCCACCGGTAATCTAATTTACTGCTCTGATGCTTGTGATGAGCAAGCTGCAGGAGTTATAAGGAGGATGGAGATGTCCCCATTTGTTTCGCTATGGTGTGGATCCCAGAAGCCATGGTCCTAGCCCAGTGCCTTGGCATGTCAGAAAGGACAGACAATAATGCCCAGCTAGGGCGTCTCCTTCTGACTTCAGGTAGGGCAGGATTTTGCCCATCCTGGGGTTCAGGGGGGCTCTTAAGCCCATACACGCTTGAGGAAAATTCACTGATATTTCCTTCTTGCGCCTCCTGCCCGCTCTGCAAACCCGCCTCAGGACAGCCCTGGGTAGGTAGCTGCTTGCATTTGTCACGCTGTGCCTCAGACGGGCTGGAAGCAAAGCCAACGGCACCTCTCTGCTGCTGCAGGCATGAGGTGAAGGTAAGTTAATTAATGTTTGTGAAGCCCTCATGTTATGGGATAATGAATGCCACAGGAAAAAAGTATTAGGAAATTAGTATTTGAGAGGAGGATTTGGCTAGCATGCAGTCAATAATGCCTGGGGCCACATGTTCAACAGCAAGGAAAAACGGAATATTGGACAGCTTGCTCCCAAATGGGGCTAGTGCCTCCCCAGCTCCGGACCGGGCAGCAGCCCCGTGGGAAAAGCCAAGTGTGCAGTGATGCCCACACACGGAGGGTCTGGCATGGGCTGCAGTGCCACCCCGACGCAGCCACCACCTCTCCTTGGAGTGCTTTTAATGTGGCTTTGAGCTCTGTGTGCGCATGTGTGTGAGGTTATCACCCAAGGAGAAGTAAAGCAAAGCGCACTGAGCTGAAGCTCGCAGCCTCCTACTCCCCACGAGCCAGGGGACGGTGGCAGGTGATGCTGGAGGTCCACAGCGAGGTCCAGCGCTGGGATTTTCTGTGTCCCCACTCATACCAGGGCTGTCACACAGCCTTAGGTGCTGTTTGAAACTAATATGAGAGAGGGTAATCTCAGCCCTCATCCTGTAACTAGTCGTTTGCTTGCTGAAGGGGTTGAGCGTAGAAATGTATTTCAGAGCAGAAATGTATTTCTGTGATGAAGAGAGCTTGCGGTGAGTTAATCATGCTGGCAGCGCACTTCACGCTATTGCCCAGCAGCGTTTGTCTGACTACCGCAGCATCTCCTTAGAACTGGAGGTCTCCCTAGAAAATACTGTTTATATGAAGACGTGGGAAAGAGGTGTTGTGGCCGCAGAGAGCCAGGCGTCCTGATTTACCTCACATGGATATCTGGGTGTATAAATGGTCAAGGAAATGTCATACAGGTGCCTCCAAGCTTTATTCACAAGATTAATGTGAAAAGCACGTTCCAAATCAGCAAGGGGAGGAGGGGAAAAATAGTCTCATTTGAGAGCATGCAAGGACGCTGTTTTGTTTCCACGTGGAGCTAACAACGCAGGGCAACGCGCCTGGCTGCTGGCACCCCCAGCGCCGGTGGGGAGCGGGGTGTTAATGGCACACAAATACCTTCTCGGGCAAACGCTCCGGCTAGATTTAAATGCAATGAAGCCAGCTTTCATGAGGAGTGCTGAGAGAGCAATAACAAATGATTCTATTAGTATTAATGCAGTCGGCTTGCGCTATTTATAATGTAAATATCATCTGAGTATAAAAATTGCCTCATTGGCAGAACAGAGGTAAAATTTCCGTCCATCATGTTTTAAAATAGCCTAATCACACAATATGTACTTGGTAACCATAAATGAAAGGTTTTCTTAACATAAAGATGATTAATAATGGGCAGGTATGTCTTATGTATTTTCCAACTTATGGAAAACATAAATATTTTTGCCCAAATATAAAAGCTCTGGGTTTATAGTGAAGTGTTTACATTAATCTACCAAATAATTTCTTTTTATTCCTGCAGGGATTAGAGCCTTTAAAAGCACATAAAGGAAATGTAATTATATCTTCTTTGGCTGAAGAATGAAACATACTGCAAGAGCTATACACACACTTATGTTTTCATGCTGTAATGGCCCACAGGCCTGGGGGTTTGAATGGCACTACTCCAAGGCAGGAGACCTCACCAGCAGCTCCAGACCTCAAACACTGGCACCATTTTCGTCAGGGATGCTCAGCTGATTTTATTGCACAGATGATGCTCTTCCAATGTAGCCAGTGGAGGAGCAGGCAGAAGCTGAAGGAAAGACCTTTTCTGGGTGCAACACCTTGGAAATATCTGGAACATTAAGTGTGAAATAATAAAAATATCTCCCTCCCAAAGGCTTCATGGGTGTTTGAACGTAGGACGGAGCAGCAGATGTAGCCCCCAAGGCAGAGATGCCCAACTGCCTGTGCTTGTCTCCAGCACGTGCGTGGCACAGGTGTCCCCCCAGCCACTGTTCCACCCCTTCCCGCTCCCCACGGTGGCTACGTCTCCACTGCCAGAAAACCCTGATGCCACTAAGCTGCTCAGAGCTTTATCTCCCATCTAAGCCACAGAAGGATTTTCAAACCAGGCATTTCCCCACCTGCCTTGTCTGCAAGGTCCTGCCGACTCAAGAGCTTTTCTCAGAGTCTCTCTGCTGATCCAAACGGAAGACGCAGGTGTTCACCTGACACACAGAACTACGGGTTTAAAACCCTGGCTTGCCCAGTTCGATCCGAAACATTCTTCCTTGAAAAATACCAGGTCCCCCTGGTCACTGGCTAGGGTGGACCTCCCCACCTCAGCGCGTACTGCCATGCATTAGGGACCACTGATGCAGAAAGCTCTTGACGGGAAACTAGCGCCGTGCCCTGTGGGACATGCTCTTTGCATCATGATTCAGACTATCCCATGAAAGATAAATTCTAGCGCATAAGTCATTGCAAGCAAGGCAGCTTATGTATGTACTTACCTTATCTCATCCCTCCCATATATTGTTTAAAGTCTGCTTTGAAAGATGCGCTTTCTGCACTTAGCTGGAAGTTATTCCAGAATTTATGTCACACATGGTTAGAATCTTTTATTTCCCAGTGTAAGTTCATTCATGGCCAGTTCACATCACTTGTTCTTGTATCCATGGTGTCTATAGTTTGAATAGCTCCATCCTTTCTGCTTATCCCCTTCACCCCTGTGGTGCCGGAATGCAGTAAACACAGCCCCTCTCTGCCTTACTTTTGCTACATGTAACACACCAAGCTGCTCCAATGGCACGCAACAAGAAGCTCATGAGAGGAAACGGAGCCTCATAACCCTTTTCTGCCACTGCTCCAGTTTAATTTTCTCTTTCATGAATGTGGGAGACCAGGACTATGCACAGCATGCCAAACAAAGCCTATTTACTTGCTTGTTGGTGTTTCCTACTTGTTGCTTTGAGCGATTTTCGGTTTGGCTGGCTGGCTCTGAGGTGCTCTCAGGGACCATACACCCCCAAGGAGTCCAGGCATGCATATTCCTGAGGGGCAGGATGCCAAAGGGTGCGTGCCACAACTCCGGCACCTCTCTGTAGGCTTCTTCTAATGGTTTCAGACCCAGAGAATGTACCTGGCAGAAGTGGCCCACTGAGTAGTTTGAAAGATCAGCTGAGGGCACCATTTATATTTTCAGATGCATGTTTCAGACTAGAAATATTGCCCCAAAGTAGACAGCAGGTGACAAAGCAAGGATGGGATTTTGACATAGTAGATAGGGAAAAAAAAAATCAGCAAAGTCAGAGACTCTTTTTCTCCCATTTTAACTAATTATTCTCATAAGTGAGGAAAAAAGTTTGGCAGAGACCATGATTATCACCCAAACCCAGACCACTCACACAAATCACTTGCAATTATTTAAAATCCAAATAATGGCCAAGAACAGTGAATTATTGTTCCCAAATTCATCAGAATAAAATGGCCCTTAACACTGCTGTACTGCTCTGGCAGCTGGATATGAGCAGCAGTACCATCCTTAACCTACTCTACAGCAACACTTGAGGGTGTCTGCTCGTAAGAAGTGCCATGACTTGTAATTCTGCCCTCTGCACCACCAAGTCTCCTGTTTATTCAAAGGACTCAGCACAACTCAGTGGGACATGCAAGGCAGGCTGATAACGATGCAAGTAAAAATAGCAGCGAGCAATGCCCACTGTCGTAGTTTAGGCGGAATCGGCTACTGGGGATGTGGGGGACCCCAGATGGGACCGACAGATGCTCCCCTCTACCCCTCTTCAAAGACAGAGGAAGAGGAGAGAAAAAGACACTTATGAGTTCAGAAGGAACTAAACTCCTCTAATGAAATATTAATAATAAAATAAAAAGGAAATAATGAAATATATACAAAACCATATCAAGCTCCCAGGATGACAATCATGTCACCGCTGGCACTGGGGAAGTCCCAGATTGGACTCAGTGATGGATGGGAACTGGATTCCGGATCTGGATTCAGGATTGGGATCAAAGACAGATGGACAGAGTCCTCCTCAGATGTCGGCCATTGAAGAAAGAGGAGCTGACCCTTTGATCCCTCAGCTTTTATACTGAGCATGAGGCAGATGGGATGGAACACCCTGTTGGTCAGTTTTGGGTCACCTGTCTCTGTCCGCTGCTCCCCGCAGGTGGGACCCCACTGTGCTTTTCTGCTTCTGACCCTCCAACGGGGCAAATAACCAAGTTGGCTGCCCTTGGCTGTTATAGCGATAAGTATAAGCAAGAGCCTCTCTGCATCCCATGCCTGGGCATCAGCTATAAACACAGGTCTTCTCACTCTGAGAGGGAACAGTGTCTGCACAATATGCTGTTAATTTCAGTAGTTAGAAGAGGCCCAGCTAAGAAGCAAAGTTGCTGAACAGAATTGGTCCTGTTATACCTCAAACCAGGACACCTATGCTCCATTTCGAGCCCTCCCTCATTACCCTGCTCAGTTCTCAGCAGAGGTAGGTGACTGTGTTGAAAAACACCCACTACTGGACACCATACCTGCATTTAAAAAATGTAGCACCTCACATTCCTCTCACAGCAGCTCTCACCCCAAGCCCAACGCTGTCCTCCAGCCAGCACAAGGATGTGCCTGGTGATGCTGTCGCATCCCTGAAGAGAGGACAGGACCCTGGAGGCACCTGAGCCTCCCTCTGCTGCATCAGCCCTAGTGCTGCTGTAGGAGGACAAGGGGACCCTCGCAGGGGCTGAAGTGGAGTTTGGCAGGGATCTGACCATCAATTCCCAACCCAAAGATTTTCAAAATCTACTTTATCATGTGGCTCACCATTACGAAAACAAAAAAGAGTTCTAGATCAGTTGCTTTTTTTCATGCAACTGTGTCATCCAACACTTCAAATTTTCTATAAGCAGAAGGATGACTGCGTTTATTCTTCTTTGCTAAGTTTACATTATATTGATTGTATAAAAAATGTACTTAATGAAGAGCTTCATACAAAATGTCCATATGCAAAGGGATCCTCTTAACCAAGTCTGAAAAAGATGCTGACAGAAAGCAAAGAAAGGACCTTATGTTGTTTTAAAGGGACAGAACCGTGACCGTCAGCACTTTCCACGAGTATGAGGATGCACAGGCAAAGCCTTACTCTTCAAAAATCTCTCTGAGATCCAGAAACAGATTTTTACCTCTAATCTATTGGGTAGCCTAGAAAATACTAACTATTTTGTTGATGTGACTTGTGGAGACACTGGAAGGACCACCCTCCCATACCCAGGGATTCCTCAGCACTTTATAGGTGTCTGTGCCTGTAACACCTACTGTAAGGATGGGGAGCAGGAAAAAAAGAAGGTTTTGGAAGCTTGGATAAACTTGTTTGTGGATAGGCTTTTGTTGTCAGTATTGCCTAACAGAATAAACTTTACAAATGAGGGAAAGAAAGGCGGGCAAAGGCAGCCCGAGACCCCTATTCCCCACATCTGTGCAACCACAGGCAGAAGGAATAAAACTTTCAACAGAGCATGAATGATTATGGTACAAAAAATATCTTTGGCTTTGGCATATAAACTTGTTCCATACAAGGACTTGCATAAACACTGCCTAAATTCCAGTAGATGCAGCTTAATTATAAATATTTTGCTCCTCAGACACTCATGCACACACCTCTACCACCTGCTTTTGGGACACACTGACGTCTGTAGCATCGTCTCTGCTAATAACTCTTACCAGCACCTCAGGTGTATTCCCGGCTGAGGCCGGAACAGCTCCTGGACACCCACCACCTCAGCAGATGGTGAATTTGCACGCTATTTCACCCACCAGGCCTGGCCCAGAGGCATTTCAGAGCACACAGGCTGCTTTGAGCCTCTGCAAAACCCCACTACAGAAGCAGCCAGTGTCCTGGAGGAGACCATCCTTCCCTCGGTCCCCCCCACTGACTAAAGAGAACCTGGGGTGTATTGGCTTTTTGGTAAATGCTCGAAACAGGAGGCAATTCCAGCACTGGGCTACCCCAGACTTTCTCCCTGGGTGAATATTGCATGCAGGGACACAGTTTCCAGCGTTGTCTCCAGTGATTATTTAAGGGGAAAATGAAATACACATGTCCTCATTGCCTCAGCCGCTTGTCTAAGGTATCATACCCTGTCTCCTCCTTAGCTAGATGAGTAGCAGCCACTTGATTTGCTAGTCTTCATGTAAGAAGCAAAGAAGCTCGTGTTTATTACGCAAACAAAATTGTGCATGCTGTTGCCATGCTTTCCGAAGGTGCTCCTAGAGGTACCATGATTAGCTCTGCTTCTCTGTAACTGGAAAATTTATGCAAATTTTGAATTTATCAAAAAGAAAGAGAAAAAACTCTGGGTTCTGGTCTGAGGTTATAGTATTATTATAACTAAAGCAGAAAAAAAACCCTTGGTTTCATCGGGTCAGGAGGGACAGCAAGATTTGGCTACAAGTCTTCCAGGTAAAAGAAGGCCAGTGTTCCTCTAAAATTCTCTGATTTTTCTTTTGCTTCTCTCACTAGAAATGAAAAGGAAAAGAAAACATGGGAATTCAAAAAGTGCATCTAAAATCACAGTGAAATGAGATACAAAATCGCCTCACATTATAGGGTTGATCAAAGGAAAACAGCTGGAATAACAGTATTTGGAATAAAAAATGGTATCGAAATAGGCACTACAGAGTAAACTTTCCCCTTTTTCTAACTGCCTCAGAAATAAGATACTTTACAAGATGGATGTTGTCTTTCAAGGAAAACCAGGTTCCAGCATTGCCATTTCTTTGGGACTTAGCAGTAAGAAACCCTCACAGGAAAAAATCACCCGAAGAAGCAATCTGACTGTTTTCCAGCAGAGATAAGACATGCTAACGGAGCAGAGCTCTCAGTGAAATGCTGAGAGCAGGTTGTATCCCCTGCTTTTATGAAAGATACCTTTCAATCACACAGTTTACTTTCATGCTGCTTTATCTGTGGCAGTCAACTAAAAATCATGCAAAATGGATTAGAAGACTAGAGCGGCATAGACCCAGCTTGAGAAGTAACTTTTCAAGTTATTTAGCAAGAAATGGAAGATAGACAGAACTGTAAATGACAAGTGGGTTTAAGATTTCAAAGTGAAGAATGGGCTTGGAAAATGGAGAAGACATGTGGAGAATGGAAATGGAAAATGGAGGGAATCATCTCCCAGAGGAGGGGGCGAAGAAAAACCCGGCAAGACTGCAGGTCTGAGAGGGTTATCTGAGGATTAAGAAGAGTCCAGGAGGGTACAAATAACAAATATCTAAAAGACTCTCACAAAAAGAAAGGAAATTACCCATTCTCATGTCTACCACAAGAAGGATGAAGAGCACGAGCCTTAACCAGAGGGTGCTGGGAAAACATTAGCTGAAATACTGGGAGGAGCTTTCAAGACGTGAGGATAACGAAGCCCTGTCATGAATTGCCCAGGGAGCATCAGGGTGTCTCCATCACTGGAAGGCTTTTAGGTCACTTAGACATTTTTAGGGGATGATTTAGATATAGCTTAGCCTCTCTGGAGCTGAAGGGTGGATTAAAAGGGCTCTTGAGAGTGTATTTCTGTAGCTGTATATTCATAATCTGCCCCAGCTACAATAAAATATGAGTATGTCACCAGAAATAAAAAGACACAAAATTTCATTAATTTTAGCCATCTAGGAGCTGGTACCTGGTTGTTTAGGATTCCTTGGTAGGCAGGTGTGAGAGACGAGACCAAGCCCAAATTCGTCAGACTTCCATTGCAGAAGACTCTCGGTAACAACTGCCAGCAGCAGCCTGCACGGTCCTGGGAATCAGCGTGCCCGGTACTGCTGGGGACACAGCCGTATCCTGCCCCCACCGGGAGAGTAAATCTGTCATTTAACTTCTGTGCTTTTCAGATGTAAGTTGGTCCAATATAAACTATGAATAATATTGAACCCTAATTCTTAAACACAGCTGCAAGCTGTGTGGAACATGAAGCATCTTTCCTGAGCTGATGCTGGGGGACTGAGCTCACAGTTCTCGCTCCCGTTCAGCCATTTCCTTTTGAAAATGAGAGTTTAGGATTTAAATCATTTATGTAATTTTCACTATTTTGCGTCTTGTAATAGATCACCAGGTTTTCTTAGTGAATTGAATAAATCAGCCAAGGCTAAATAAATTTCAGCATTTTCTAAAGATGTCCAAATTGGTTGTTCTGTATCTGGTTTGAAGTAATTAGTCATCCACACTGTGCTATTAGCAGTGAATTCTTATCTTGATATGGAAAATCAATCCTACTCTAAAGTAACAAGTTAGTTTAATTTATAACTTGAAGCGAACACCTCTTTTTTAGGAAAAAAATGTATCTGTACCAATTTTGTACAGAAATTCATTTATGTTTTGAAAAAAAGGTGTCAGTGAGACTGACTTTTATGCAGCCTTGTCCATTCTGACATACAATCAGAAGCTGGTGTTCCCTTTTGGAGCTTACCAGAACCCCCGTTTTTAACCCTTTTTCGCATAAGGCTGTTTCAGTCACTGCCCGGGAGAGAAGGAGACAGTCTGGCTGCCTGAACTCCTTCTCCTGGGTAACCTTCTTCTCCCCCATAACTTTGAACTCAATTATTCAAGCTACTTTGAGAGGGAAAACAGAAGTGCTGTGTTTTTTAAATTTTGTGAAAACTGCATGGTTAAAGGCAAGGGAGCAGCAATGCCCCCGCTGAAGGGAGAGGCATCCCACTTCACTCTTTATCCTCTACATCAGAGACGTGGCAGGGGAAAAGCTTAAGCACACATGTGCAACACAGAGGGACTGGGAAAGAGATTACGTTACTTCTGCTACAGTGAAGTTCTATAGAGACGTTTCAAAGTCCACCTTTCCTCCTTCACTTGTCTTCTATAACCGTGGCTAATACAGAGCTGTTATGTTCAACCTTGCATGTCATTTTAATATGAAGAAGTGGTTTCTGCAACAGGGAGGACAGGAACCTGGAAGTGTATTTCAAAAAGTTAAAACCAAGTGTGATAGTGACCAGCATTATCAAATGCAACCTGCTACAGTAATTATAGAGGAAGTACTTGAAATGCCTACTTCGGCTTTAAGTCCCTTATTATCCCTTACTATCTTATAAGCTGGAAATCAAAAAACTGTTTAGAAACAAGACAATGTTACATGGAGCAGAGACACAAGTGTCCCACGATGTATGACGACTCCATGCTCACCTCTCATCTTACAAATATTCTTGTGGCCACACTGGTGAAAGCAATGCCACCACACAGGCAAGCAGAAAGCCCTTTCTGTTAGATTGGAAACTGCAAATCTGTACATTAATGAACATTTTGTTCAGAAACTCATTCCAGCTGGGAAGACTTTCCCAACTTTCCTGTCTTGCAGAAACTGTTTTGGGCATTGCCACTACATTGTCTTGAACCATTGCAGGTTTGCTCTGTTTTAATAACCGATTTGAATGCTAACGGAGGCTCAAGGGCCGCTTCTTCTACCACTGGAGAAAAGTAGTCTCACCAAATTTTAGATATCAGATTTTGAAACAAGCTTTATTAAATAAGAAACAGAGCAACTATCTGATTAATTTTTTTACTGTTGAATTACCTCTCGATGACAGGGAAGTGAAGCAAAGGAATACAAAGATTAAAATCAAGCTGGAAATACAAATCTGATAAATAGTCTGATGAAGGCTAGGAGACAAGTGAACTGAAAACACAAATGTTGTTTGAGAAAGTATATAAAAAATATTAGTCACTAGATTATAAATAAGAAAGAATAAGTTACTGAAATGAAGCTATTATAAGAATTCAAATGGACTAGACTCATGGATGTATAATGCTTTCTTCCCAGTGGATATTTAGGAAGAACATCACTAAACAAGTCAAAACTGTGAGATGTCTGCAAGCAAAGTAATATTTACCACACATCAGGACTTAGAAAACAGAATATCAGTGAAAACCTCTAGAGACAGTTAAAAATAAATGAAGTAATCCATATGCTTCTGTCCAAGTGTGACTCTTGCAGTGTTAAACCAACTGAGGGTCAGTATACAGCTGGTAAAAATCAGTGATTCCCATCATGCTCAGCTTTTAGGGAAAACCTCTGTCGGTTTTTAATGGGCCCCTTCAGGGGATTGCAAGGAGTACACGCTAGCACAGTCTGGTCCATCACGTATAATACTAAAGCGCTGGAAAGGGACGACTAACGACCCTTGAGAAGAGGGGTGGAGGGGAGCAGGCTGTGAGGGAGCAGGGGTGGTGGCGGGGACACAATTTCAGAATGGCCGGAGGTCTGTTTAAGCATCAGAAGTCATAGCAGATGGCTGTTCCTGCCTGCTGAGAAACACTGAACCTCCTTAACGAACGCATGTATAGGTTTTCCCCAGTGGGACCCATAAGAAGCTGTGCTCTGTGGTGATGACTGGGCAAGCTGGCAAAAGGGGAAGGGTTGAAGTTTGCCATCGGCACAAACAGTTCAGTCTCTTTCCAAAGGTGAACGGGGTAAGACACAGTGTTTTTAAATTAGGAAGGGAGTTGTAATTCAAGTAAAACAGTGAATAAATCTTGCCCAAGTCTTTACCAAATCCAGCTTAAAAACAAATTCAAGCATTCCTGGGGCACAACATATGGAAATCTGTCCTTGTTCTCCGCTTCCCACACACGCTGGCTTCTCATTTCTGTGTAAGATGAAAAATAGGGTATGACTTCATTTCACAAGAGACTGATTTTTTTCCTTAGGATAAACCAAGAGACCTCGTAGGGTAAAAGCCTAACAACAATCCTTCAAAACATCATAGACTTTGTGGGTACTTCATCACCCGCTGAAGAAGTGGCTGACCTCCAAAATCATAACTGCATCATAGAATCATAGAATCGTAAAATGGTTTAGGTTGGAAGGGACCTTGAAGATCATCAAGTTCCAACCCCCCCTGCCATGGGCAGGGACACCTTCCACTAGACCAGGTTGCTCAAAGCCCCATACAGCCTGGCCTTGAACACTTCCAGCGATGGGGCACCTACAACTTCTCTGGGCAACCTGTGCCAGTGCCTTACCTCCCTTAAAGTGAAAAATTTCTTCCTGATATCTATTTTAAATCTCCCCTCTTCCAGTTTGAAGCCATTACCCCTCATCCTATCACTACATGCCCTTCTAAAAAGTCCCTCTCCATCTTTCCTGTAAGCCCCCTTCAGGTACTGGAAGGCCACAATAAGGTCTCCCTGGAGCCTTCTCTTCTCCAGGCTGAACAACCCCAACTCTCTCAGGCTGTCCTCATAGGAGAGATGCTCCAGCCCTCTGATCATCTTTGTAGCCCTCCTGTGGACCCGCTCCAACAGGTCCATGTCTTTACTATGCTGGGGGCTTCAACATAGACTGGCTTCATGCAAAGCTGGATTAAGCCAGTCCTCCTCAAGCCAGAAGTCTGTGCCACTATTCCCTTTCACCGTTCATTTTCTGTCCCCCATTCTGCCTTTGTTCACTGGTGTCCACACTGCAAATGGGATCGGGGAGATGAGGAACAGCAACACAGCTGAAGTGGCAACAAACTGCAGTGCCTGGGAATGGAGAAACCAAGAAGGGGAACAAGTGGCCACAGACAAAAGCATTTGGAGTGGGAATTTCTCAAGCTAGCATCACAGTGAAAAGAAATGCATCTTGTAGGAAACAGTATGAGAAGGCAATAAGCTCCAGAAAGTCCTTCAAGAGCCACAGTTGTGTGGTGGTCATCCACACATGGTCAGGGCAACACAGAGGAACAGACATAGCTGGTGGTCTCATTCCACTAATCTCCCACAAGTGTGAAATTCATACCTCCATAATGTGTTCCCTGTAGAAAATTATAACAAATATTAATATAAGAATGTTTAATTTTTTTTTTTACTTTATTTACAGGGACAAAAACACTTCAAAGCCAGAAAAAAAAGAGTCCAAATTGGGAAATATTTCCACAGAGAAATTCTAAACCATTTTGATCTACTTCACAATACAAGAAAGTACACGTGAAGGAAGCAATTCCAGTTATCTTCTAGTTCCTTCCTTTCATCCTAGAAAATGTGATTAAGCATAAACAATAACAGAACACAGAACCTTTAACATGGTAACAGCTTGCTGCTTCTGCAAGATCTTCTAAAGGAGTGAGGAGTCATCTGAAACACAGAGAAATATCTGCCCATGGTATGTTGCCAACTTAAAATAAATGCAATGGGGAGTATATTAATAACATAAAATTATTATGGAAAATCACACAAAATTACTGAAAAAAAGTAGAAGATTTTGTTAAGGTTAAATGCAGATGATCTCTGTGGGAATACAGCATAGATGGAAAGAGAGGTGGTCAGTTAAACCCCTCCAGAGCTGACTCCACTGGGGGACATAAAAAAAATGGCTTCCTCAAGTAAAAGTGGATCTGATGATGAATCTGACCTGGGGACAGAGGACATGGAAAAAGCCAAGGTCAGTGCTTTCTTTCCTTGGTCTTCAGTGGTAAAACCAGCCTTCGGGAATCACAGGTTCCTGAGGCCAGTGGGAAAGTCTGGAGCAAGGAAGACTTACCCTCCTCTGTGAACGAGGATCAGGTTAGGAAGCATTTAAAGAAACCAGACATACATAGTTCATGGGAGCTGATGGGATACACCCATGAGTGTTGAGGGCACTGGCCAATGTCATTGCAATGCCAGTCCTGACCATCTTTGGAAGGTCGTGGCAACTGGGAGAGGTTTCTGAGGACTGGAAGAAAACAAATGTTGGTACTGTCTTCAAGAAAGGCAAGAAGGAGGATCCAGGGAACTACAGATATGTCAGCCTTACCTTGATCCCTGGGATGGTGATGGAAAAAGCCAAGGGACTCAGTGCCTTCTTTGCCTTGACCTTTCCCAGTAAAATCAGCCTTTGGGAATTCCTGGGTTTGGATGTGGCTTCCTTCTGGAAGGGAAATGGAAGTATAAAAGACCTAATATTGCACCAGGTAAAATGCCACCATAGCATTCACATCTCAGCTATAAATAAATATTTAAAGTAAGGAAATAAAAGGTTGTATAATGGCAGTATTTTGTTGATAATTTGAACAAGTATGCAACAGTATCCTATCACATTGCCTGTTCAAGGCAGCAGCATAAGTCTATCCTCTTCCACCCCCCCCTCCACGACAGCCCCCTTGATTGGATTGCACTCTTTTTTTTTTTTTTTTAATCTAGATATAATATAATCCATATTATATTAAGAAGTCTTCGAGATTCATGACTTTCAATGAAAGCCATGGAAAAGTCATTCCTGCTCTTTGAATTCAGTGTCTGTGCTGGAAAATGCACCTTTTCTTCCTGCAACAGTTATTTGCCTTTTCTCTGTTTTGTCAGCCTCTCCACATTAACAGCAGATTATCATCAGCATCACACATGCTCATGCAGGGGAGAGAACAGCACATCTCTGATGCAGCTGCAGTAATTTTGAGCGCGGTCAGCACGTTGCCTTTGCAGGATCTGAGACCCTCCAAAATTTGCATGGACTGAGATGACGCCCCTGGGCAAGGTCAGCAGGGTCTCAGCCACTTGTTTCCCAACCAGCTTAACCAGTAAGCAGATTACGGGTGCACTTGGAGAGTTTCTGATTGCTTAACCCAATGAGAACCTCTCCATATTTTGCACTCCCAGGCCCATGTTGATGTGTAAGACCGCAGAGACCGTTGCATTCTTGATAAGACAGTGCTCAGCGCTCAACCATTATCTGCCAGAACAGATGGTTAATAGGGAACGGTCCCACATTATTAGTTTACCAGCCAGCTCATAAATGATGAACGCTACTCTTGTCACTTTCTAAATGCATACATGTTTCATCATCATTCATTGTAAAGAAGAAAAAACAGGTTAACTATGTATCTGTCAACAAATAATTCTCCCTAACTGCGCGTGTATTAAGAAATACCGGTTGAATGCAAAGGTGTTTTTTCAGCAACAAGAATAATGTTCAAAACCCCATGCAAATGATCTTTTTTTTTTTTTTTAGAATAGGTGATATTAATTTTTTATTTATATTTAATTTTTAGCATGGATGATAGCACTATGATTTTTCCAGCCGTTGACTGCTGTTTTATCTATCTGTTTATGAGACTGAAAGCCATAATGGGAAACTGTAAGAGTCTGGCAGATCACACCTTGGTCCCCAAGGGTCCCAGCTCTGCCACCCTACCCTGTGCCCTCCCATGCCAAGTGTTACTGCAGTGCAGTTCTGCCCCTCTTTGCTCTACCCTCCCACACATGTCTTTTGGATGTAGACCTGATGGAGACTCTGGCGGGTTATCCAAGAAGTTCCCTCCAGCATCCTGTAGGCTTGGAATGTGCTCATCAGGTTCAGCACCGCCTGTAGGCATCCACTGTCCTGCCATCAAACGTCCCACCTCCTGCTGTTCACTGGCTGATTTCATGCCTTGTTCTTTTTTTTTCTTTTTTTCCATTTCTGCTCTCCTTTTCACCACCTTTCCCTTCTTTTCTTCACTCAGTCTTCTCCCACACAAACCACCCTATAATCCCTGTTTGGCTACATCCATTTCCTAATTCGGTGTTTCTGCTGCCATTACATACACAATCTCAGCATTATATGGTATTAATGATATGGTTTCATAGGTACAGCTGCTCTTGCAAGGCTCCATTCCTCAAAAGAGCCTCCAAACTCCCCGTAAACTACCTGGTTCATACTGGTTTCAGTTTCCTCACCTTACATGTTTTCTGGGATATGTCATCCTGCTTGTGTCTTGATTATTCTACTCAACTCAAGACAAGTTCAAGCACTGTCTCTTCTCATACACAAACCAGCCACATGTCAAAGCTCATCCTGTAACATGCTTTTCTCACTCTGGTTCTGTGCTCACAGCACATTCTGCTCTGCCTTTGCTCTCAGTCACAAATCTCTGGCCTGGACATGTTCTCGAGACACCATCCCACCTCCCACAGAGGCACTGTCTCAAAACCATCCTGATCCTCTGCAACTCGATGCCCTACAGTAATGCTTTCCTGGTGTTGGAGGGACACGTAGGCTAAGCACAGCATCAGTCCAGGCAGTGCAGCAGGGGTAGGGCAACCGGGCAGATGCAGCCTCCTGCTGACTGGGAGCTACACAAAACATCTCTGGGGCTCAGGTCTGCCTGGATCTGTCACTGCTGGGGGGAGGTTGATCTGCTTTGAGGTTTGCACTTCAGCAGACGTGTGCACTGCTGCTTCATTTCAGGGAGCAAACACTTTTTGTGGAGGATACGCCTTTGATGAGAAGCAGCCAAACCTGGGTTTGGCTAAAGAGAAGAGTAAAAAACCAAAACGGTTTGCCGCCTTACTTGACATCTGATGGGGTTAATGCAATTTTCCTTTGTAAGTATCTGAGAAATGTACTTTCTCTTCCTTCAGATATTTTTCCTCAGAGGTGATAAATCATTTATTGTAGTAATTTTAATAGGAACACAAGCTTTGAGTGACCTCTCTTGTCCTTGCAGCCAGTTGGTTACCTTCTCAGAGGGTTAATGCCACTGACTGTGAATTCAAGATAAGTGATTGTGCGAAGCTGAAAATAGGGTGTTATGATCAGGACAGCCAATGGAAGGGTAGAGGGACATAGAGCAGAAACCTGGGCTTCCTTTGAAACAAAAGTGCACAGAGAAAAACAGGCAGTGATATTTCACTTCCCGAGTGAACAACACTTCATTTCTATGCATCATCATTTATAAAACACTTAATGAAGGGAGTAGTCCAGTGGGAAAGGAGTCATTTGCTCCATTGCTTGATCCTCCTTCCCAGCACCTAAACCAGATGAATTGCCATTTGAGCAGAAGGGTTTGTGAGTGTTGTCCATGGACACTTTTTTTTTCCTATGATCTTGTGTCAATAAAGACCTGATTATGGTCTTACCTGATCTGCATTTCATAGGAAACATTTTTAAAGCTTATCATTGCTCATGTCAGTACTATTTCTGCTAAGCACTGTGCCTCTCCTGCTCCTTCCTGCTGCTGCTGCCGCCGCTGCATCCCCAGTAATCTCCTCAAAAAGAAGGTCATTCTGTATTGTTTCTAGTTCAGTAATTTACTGTGGTGATGAGCCATGGACAACGGTAGTATTTATAAGGGTAGTTAGAAGAAGGAGATTAATTAAAGGTCATTTTGAAAAGAAGATGGTTCCATTGCTTTGAAAAATAAAAAAAAAGACTGTGCAGCTGTAACTGCTTTGGAAGGTTTGCCTCCACTTTTAAAGCAGATGCCTCTGATGTCATTTAATTATGAATAAACTGGAATAGCTGGATGCTATGGGAAATCTGCTGTAAAGGCAGATGTCAGCCAAATTGCTCTGGTTCATACAAAGCACTTGTAAACTCCAGAGGGTTATGGCCTCTTTTAGTTAAACTACACAGAGTCTGTAACATACACTGCTTGCTGTTCATTAAATGCTGTTCGTTAAAAGCAACTTCTTAGGGAACGTTGACTCATCCTGTTCCCTGACTCTCTTGTCCTTCCCTCAAGAAGAGTTCAAGGATGTTCTGCTCTTTTGGGGTATGTGAAACCAGGCACAAACATGCTAATGCTTTATTAGCAATAAGTATTATTTTAGTCAAAATGAAATCCAGCCCTTTGCAGAAGGAAGCACGCTTATGATGTATTTTCTGGTTTCCATATTAGCACTCAGAAGGTGGAACCTTTGTTGCTCCCAGATGATGCCATGAGCTGTGTTTTGCACATGGTGATGTATTGCTTGTTCTGGTGTTAAGACGGCAGGAGGTGAAAGTCAGTCTCGTTCACTGCGTGGTGAGGATCGGTGATTCCAGGTGCTATGGGGAGGTACTTCTGCACCTGGCAAGAGTGGGCTTTGCTGCCAAATACCCTTCCTTAGACCACCTTTGTTTTTTAAAGATGTTTATTTGATGAAGAGAGTGATACACGGGGCCTATTTATGAACCATCATTGAGATACAGGTACACCAGTTAAAACAAATGTTGAATATTTTCTGAACTTCCATTTCTTGTGATCAATGTGATGTAAACGTACAGGTTTGGAGAAAATCTTCTTGAGCACAGCTGAGACTTTCAAAGTTCTTGTAAGACCAAATTTGGCTTTTCCTTTGGCTTCTCATTTTATGCTGAAATAAGTTTTTTCTCTAAAAGATAGCCACTACTAAATGACCTCAAGCAGCCTTTTTCTCATTTCCCTCCATCCCCAAAATCTTGCCTCACAGTGGCTGTATTAAAGTTTTTGTCAATTGTAGTAGAACAAGCAGAAAGAAAATCATAGAATCATAGAATAGTTTGGGTTGGAAGGGACCTTTAAAGGTCATCTAGTCCACCCCCCCCTGCAATAAGCAGGGACATCTTCAACCAGAACAGGTTGCTCAGAGCCCAGTCCAACCTGATCTTGAATATTTCCAGGGATGGAGCATCTACCACCTCTCTGGGCAACCTGTGCCTGTGTTTCACCACCCTTGTTGTTAAAAATGTCTTCCTTATATCTAGTCTAAGTCTACCCTGGTTTAGTTCAAAGCCATTATTTCTTGTCCTATCGCAACAGGCCCTGCTAAAAAGTTTGTCCCCATCTTTTTTATATGCCCACTTTAAGTACTGAAAGGCCGCAATAAGGTCTCCCTGGAGCCTTCTCTTCTCCAGGCTGAACAACCCCAACTCTCTCAGCCTGTCATCATAGGAGAGACGTTCTATCCCTCTGATAATTTTTGTGACCATCCTCTGGACCCACTCCAACAGGTCCATGTCTTTCCTGTGCTGAGGGCTCCAGAGCTGGAGGCAGTACTCCAGGTGGGGTCTCACCAGAGTGGAGTAGAGGGGTAGAATCTCCTCCCCTGACCTGCTGTCCACACTTCTTTTGATGCAGACCAGGATACAGTTGGCTTTCTGGGCTGCGAGCACACATTGGCAGCTCATGTCCAGCTTTTCATCCCCCAGTACCCTCAAGTCCATCTTGGCAGGGTTGCTCTCAATCCCTTCATCCCCCAGCCTGTGTTGATACCAGGGGTTGCCTCCAGACGCGGGACCCTACACTTGACCTTGTTGAAGCTCATGAGGTTCACACAGGCCCACCTCTTGAGCCTCTCCAGGTCCCTCTGGATGGCATCCCGTCCCTCAGGCACGTTAATTACACCACTCAGCTTGGTGTCATCCAAAAAGTGGGAGCAAGCTCTGGGTCAAACTCCCAGACCCAAAAATCTGTTTAATATAAAGTCCTTTCATGGAGGATGTATCAGATATTAAAATGTGTCTTTGGAGGTCTGGAAGCCAGGTCATTGGAGATAGGCATGGGATAAATATGGACATTAGTTATCTTTTCCGCAGAAGACAGTATTTGGGTCCAGGTTTAGATACCCTGCATTCAGGCAGCTGAACAGAGCCTTCCCTAGATATCCATTTGCAGTAATGGGAACTTTGATACCTTGCTCACATAAGAATGTGCAATTAGGTATCTTAGATGGAGCACCCCTCTGTTTGCATGTTTTCTAAACTGGATAAAAAAAACACAAATCCAAAGGATGCATTCAGCTGTTGGACTGTAATTAATGTCAACAGAATGATGACATATTTATTCAGGGATAAAGCCAACTGATGAGGTAGGAGTGTTGAGAAGGGATTTATAGAGTTGCTATGATCTTGACGACATTGTTAATGTTGAAGGCTTGAAACCAATACCTAAACAACTGAAAATGGTGCCACGTGTGTCTTGTGGCTGCTATGACCATTGTTTGCTTTAATAGAACTTGTACTTTAGGTGGCTTGGCTTGCAAGAAAGCACATAGAATCATAGAATCACAGAATGGTTTAGGTTGAAAGGGACCTTGAAGATCATCAAGTTCCAATCCCCCCCTGCCATGGGCAGGGACACCTTCCACTAGACCAGGTTGCTCAAAGCCCCATCCAGCCTGGCCTTGGACACCTCCAGGGATGGGGCATCCACAACTTCTCTGGGCAACCTGTGCCAGTGCCTCACCACCCTCATGGTGAAAAATTTCCTCCTGATATCTATTCTAAATACACCCTCTTCGTAGAGGGTAGATTTAGCTGCTTTCAAAATGTACCTGTAACATCTGCTGGTCACTTTGACTGCCCAGCCAAGCAAGCGTGCAGGGACACCATTGCCAGCAAGCTTCTGCTTTCTGTAAGCGCTTCTTTGAACCCAGTAATAAGGAGGGCTAAGCATACCCCACAAATTTTGTTGAACTTGTGTCACTCTATATAATTTTGGTCCGACTGCTCAGAAAAGCATCTGGCAGAAGCAATATGTTTTAACAGGATGCCCTCTAATCTAAGCCTAATTTGCTGTCTGACAACAGCAGAACGCAAATTCTCGGAGGGTTTTTTCGCATTTCTGTGTGCCTGGGCAAGGAGAGGCGTTTAGCTCCGGCTCTCCCCTGGCAGCGCAGAGCTCCTGTCAGCCTCAGTGAAACAGCTGCTTGCCTGCAGAGACCACTCCTAGGTAGGCAGATACTGGTCCGGAGCATCAGCTCTTGTAAAACTAGTTTAAAATTGCATTTTTTTTTTTTTTTTTTTTCAAAAATGCGTGTGGTAAATATTTCACCCTGCATATCATTATTACTCTGTATTCCAGCTTTTCTTTAATCTATTTCTAGGCAAAGTAGGGATGAAAATAGGCCTTTATATAACCCTGATGAAAGCATCTGTCAAGTAATGGGAAAGAAATAAGTACAAGAGACTTGTTAATAAAACAGTAAAAATATCAAGAGACACAGCATTACAGCAAGGGCGCCTGGTGTTCTGATTAAACCATCTGCTTTTAAAATTGATTTCCTTTAGCAACCGGCTTAAGCGCTGGGGTGTCCCTGGGTGGCGCTGAGCTGAGCCCCCCGTTCCTCCTCCATCAGTCTTCCCTTAGGCACGCAGGTGCCGTCCTCTGCCCCAGCTGCCTCAGGTGGTGCAAAACAGCCCCAAAAGCCATCGTCCTCATGCAGGGTCGCTTCAGAGACGTGGCCTCAGGGCCAGGGGAGTGTTGTCCCAGGAGAAGGGGGCATTTCTGCCTCGCCAGTACACCTCTCTCGCCAGGGCCCATGCTGAAATCATGCCTGACAGCTCCACAACTGGGGGAGCAGGGAGGAGGACTAAAGTAACCTTTCTTTTTCCATCCACTGCCCAAATTTCCCTTGGTCCAGAGACAGCAGCTACTGGCTGGTTTGTAAAGTGAAACTGCTAAAGATTTGGGGGTTTTGAGCCAGGGCACAACTGGAAGAACATTGCAATCTTAAAGCTTCGTGAAGAAGTCAATCCCTGTGTCAGCTGGCTCTGCTGAAACACCACTGGATGCCCACTGCCTAATTCATTTTCCACACACAACAGTCTTTAATTTGCAGTTTCCCCCCCTTTTCTTCCCATTGTGCTTGTCTGCTGTTCCCGGCATGGTGTGCAGCGGCAGTGGAAGGGCCATCTGTAACACCACAGGCACGAGGACCATGCTCATTGATGACATCTCGCTACTGGAGGTCCTTCGTCACTCCAATAAAATAAGCCCCTGGAAATGTCAGCCACTGGGCTCCACTGCTTGCGAAAGCAAATGGGTAGAATCCTTCCCAGTTGCAAAGTAGGCAGCAATGGGGCAATGCTGGGCTGCATCAGCCGACATGCAGAGCTGCTGGGAAGGGGTGGCACGGGTTACACCTACCACGATACTTGCCCTCGCTGACCTCAGCCCTGCAAATCCAGAGGACAAAGCTGAAAGCATGGGAAAAGCTAATTAAATGTAGCGCTCAAATAAAATTCCTCTAAAAAAAATTTATTAGCTTTATGCAAAACACTTTACTCATCCTTTTACTATTCTGCTCACACTCTCTTTATGAGGACAGCCTCTTCATGAGTGCTGGAAAACCAAGGTGTGGGGTAATCCACTGATTCTGGGAAATCACCCAACTGAGGGCCAATTTGGCGTGGGCTAAGCAGGGCGATGAGCTGCTGCGCGCACAGTCAGCCACCCTGAGTGGAAGAAGCGGCTCCTTGGCTTGAAGTGATTACTGATCACCTCCTGGGGCAAAAGAAACCATCCCAGCCCAAAGATCTGCAAATAGTTAAAAATAATCCCACTAAAGCTTTCTGGAAATAGTATGAAGCACTATTTCAGCCTCTTACTTGTTTTCTACCTCTGCAAATGCTTGGTGCCGGTAGAAAGTCACGGAGAAGGTGGCCTGTCTATAATAACTTTCATCTTCACCCTCTTTGGCCGTGCCAGGAAGAGGCGCCAACTGTGCAAATATGTCTCTGAAATTAAAACTAATTTCCCAGGAGCCTCTCTACTTATTTTCTTTAATTTAAAAAGCTGGCTTACCTTGCATTAACAGGGGCTTGAACAACACATTCTTTACAGGCAGGTGTAAAATACACCTAATACAAACGGAAGATGACAGGATCTCATAACGCTCCTGGCCGCTCCTCTGACCAGAAGGACCCCATGTAGCCCCCAGCCCCGGAGCAGCAGGGTGGCAGATGCACCAGCAGGACCCCACAGCCTTGTTCGGTGCAGGGTGCCAAGCGGGCACCCAGGGACCCCAGCCTCAGAGCCACAGGGGCTCTGCTGGCACCTGGCCTCCTTCACCCGGTTGGGTAAAGCCTGTAGGCTTCACAGTCGTGGTGGGTGATGACAGCTTGTGGAGCTGCTGGTGTGTTCCCCGTTAGGAAAGGTCCATCAGTGCCGGCTGGTTTGGCCAGTCTCAAATCTTATGTGTTTGCTGGGGAGAGGAAGATGAGAAGGCCCCTGCAGCAGACAGCAGTGCTGCTGTCTCACCAACCATGAAAAATGCAATGTCAGTGTCCAAACTCAGTAGAACGCTCCCAGACAGCCCGAGCACCAGTTTGGAAAGCTGGCGAGTTTCAGCTCCGGTGAGCAGCTCCAGAGCAAAGGAAGACTCATCATGCCCGAGGTTCGGTTACTTTATAATGCTTCACAATATATATATATACTGTCTGCGCTGTCCTCTAGATGTCAGTGACAGCCAACACATTCCAACTCCCCACTCCCACCCACACCCCATCATGGCTGGGCTGGGCTCTTCCCTCCTTCCCCATCCCTAGCTTCATTGTCTCTGTGATACCGCACTGACCCTTCCAGGCAGCACCGGAGGAGATGGTCCTCCAAACCAAACTGAGATGCAAATCTGTGACCTCATTTCTTGAAAAGGTCAGGCTCCAATTTTCCTGTGGGTTACCAGCTGTTGGTCAGAACGGTTTCTTGCTATGTGTTGGTCGTATCGGGCCGTCCAGGTCACCAAGCTGCCACGGGGGTTCTTTCCCAAAGACAATATGCTCTCCTCAGAGGTGAGCGGAGGAGGATTGCTGCAGTCCCCCGATCATGATGGGGAACTCCATGCCAGTGTGTGCTGGTGGTGTTACAGGAGGATCTTCAAGGACGGATAGATAAGGAGGTGCAGGAGAAACAGAAGGCTATTCAACTCTTTGCTATGCTGATTCTATATGAGGGTGAAGTTTTTATTAATGGAACTGCTGGTAAAAGAATGTTCCATCAAAGCCTTTCTCAATGAAAAATGAGGTGGATGAAAGGGCACAAAAAAATGGTCAATGTACCTTCTGTCTTTGGGGATTCTATCTGTTAAAGAGGATGCGAAAAATAATTCATTTATTTATTGTGTGGGGTTGTTTTCCATCATTTAATTCTACAAGGGAAGTGGACAAGGTTTTTCTAATCGTCTCTAATGTGAAGATCTTCAGTCAGCACAATGTGAAGACCATGTTCAGCAGAGACCTCATTCTCTAACTTCACCTTCTTTTCATCCTCCCCTCTTTTTACTCCCTCAGGATGTCAAGAAGGTCTTCAAGAAGGTGCAGTCATTATTTAGTCTGCCTTTATTGATCCCCTACAATGTTAAGTCTCTATAAGAGGATCTTTTATAAGGACTGTTGTTTCTGAGGGTTAAAGACATTGCAAAGAAACAGCTATCGTGATGCACCGTTGGGTGGGACAGACAAAGCAAAGGAAACCTGGAATGTATTTCTAGTTTCAACCATCACCATCCCTGAAGACAGATTAATTTAAACTTTAGGTGGTATGTAACCCTGAGAGGATGTTGAGCCGGTCTTAATGGTATAGAAGATCCTATATAGTGGCAGTGATGAAAACTCTCCCCAGTCTTTAGCTGGGAAAAACTGCTGAAGTAGTCACCATCTCATGTTTTATTCTCAGTGTTTTTAGGACATATGCAACACTGTTTTTTCTTCTTATTGTTAACCATAAAAGCATCTGTGCCATTGGGGTTTGGAGAGTGTAAACTCCATAGCACCTCTCAGGGAAGTGATGCATCTGCTCCGTGGGGTTTCAACTGAGGCAGTGAGAGGCGTTTTCTGATGGGTGGTGCTTTGTGATGGCAATTGATTATCCTGCGAAGATGATCATCAAGACGTTTGATACATTTACCCTTATCAAATACCCCAAAATATCTCACGTATCTTATCTGAGTATAACCTCTCAGCCAGTGACGCAAGGCAGGGAGACTGACGTGAAGGTGGGGAGGGTGACAAAGGGAAGAGGCCACTGGCACGGAAGTTGTGTTTGAAGACACAATAAGGTGTAAAGTGAGGAGAGAAGACTGGAAAATACACTGATAAATGTGCTGGAAGTCCAGCTAGGATAGTACGACAAGCGGGGAGGATTCAGTTGTGGGACCCTGCTGAGGGATGCGTGCAGGGAGGAGGCTGGAGCAAACACCACAAGAGTGATTTTTGGGGGCAAACACGGTGATTCTGGCTTGATGTGCAGGAAAGCACTGGAGGGGAAGGACAGGCAGCAGCAAGAGCCGGCAGAGGATCAGGAAAGGGGAGAGCCTGAGCCCCGTGCAGCAACAGCAGGCAACATTTGTCTGCTGAAAGGCAGGAGACAGATTTTGTACGTGCTCGGGGAAAAGTGGCCATTTCCCTTTATCCCATTCAGCACACGCAAATAAAGGCACCGCCGTGACAGGTCTCAGGCCCCTCACGTACAGGCTTTTGTGGTGGGGTAACTGCTGTCTGGCGTGGATAGTCATGTTCCTTGTTCAAACTAATGGGGTATTAGGATCTTCCTTTACCAATTTTTTTTTAATATATGTGTCTATATATTAAACTGAAATAAATTTTAAAAAGATGGCTGGCTACTCGTGGCCTTTCCAAGATCTGTATTTCACTGCTGCAGCTGGTGCAAGTTCAGGGAGCACATATCTCCCTATGGATTTCTCTGACACCTTTGAACTAATCGAAGGTTAAAGTCTGTCAAGAGAATGTTTAATTCATGTATTTAGCAAACGCATTTCTTTCATCTGCCCACACAATATGCCCAGGAAATATGCTACATTGGAGCAATAGCTCAGTCAGGGCTAAAACGAGAAACTGTTAAACGGCAGGACCTCTGCCAAGATGCTGAAAGCAAGTATCAGGATCATCTCTGTCTTCGTTACACCTCTAAATTACGAATTCTGCTAGCTGAAGTAATTAAAGAGACCTTTCTGGATTTGCTCCATGGAGTTACACTATGCTATTGTATAGGGGAGATCTCCTCACCCCAGCGATCTCAGTTGTCCCTGGACATCAGTGGCGCCGGCGGCAGAACCGGACTCTGCACCAGCTCAGCCGCTTCTCCTGCCTGACAAAAGCGTAGCGAAGGCAGTAGAAGAAACCACTGTGTAAGTACATATGACAGCTAATTCCCGCGAGGGAGACTTATTTAAATGAAAGCACTACGAGGGCGATGGAGATAAGCTGGCCATGAAGAAACTTCAGATGGAATTTGGAAGAATGCTGGGGTTTTTTTGGTGCAAGAGAAGTAGGATTTTTAGACAACCTTCCAGCTGGCATAGTGCAGCTAAAAAAACCCCAGGGAAAAAATATCAACCCAGACCCAGCTTTTAGCTGGAGTTGGGTTGTTCTGTGAAACAGACTCTGAGACGACAGAAATGGCAGAGGATTTGGCTCTGTAACCCAAGAGGTCTCCGCCAGGTTGACTAGTTAATGCAGACCGTGAAATTTTGTTGCACTGAAATGCCGTCACCTCTGTGTGTTTCTGTGGGTTTGATGGATACCCACACTTCGCTCAGAGTGAGAGTGCTCCAAAGGACATGAAATGACCACTTAGGACGTAAGTATTATAGCCCGACTGGAGCAGTACTGATGCTGCAGCAATTTACCTTAACGACTCAAGAGTGTATTTCACAGCAATGCTGTAGTGCTGTCCTGACCTAAAAGCCCTCTCATGGCTCAAACTGAAATTTATGCCACTCATGGAAGACATCTGAAAGAAAAAGCACATCCAACAGAACCAGGAAGAAAACCAGAAGAATTTAAAGCTATGAAAACCCAGAGAAGAAAACACATTAAAGGAAAATTACACCAGCGGTGCCAACTATTATGGAAGTCTGGCAGGAGGAAGACCATCACCTCAGGGGTCAGCGGTGAAAGCCATTATCAGCCCTTACGGGGCGCAGCACGGTGGGACAGCGGCGGGATGCCCAGCCTCCGTGGGTCGTGGCGCCAGCCAGGGGCAGCCGCTCGGGGGGGCTAAAAGCAGCTCAACAAGCAGCTTTCCTGTCTTTTGGAGATAATGTATGGCCCTGTCACCGGTGCAGACAGGTGACGTCACCAAAGGGCTCTGCAAAGGCCGTTCCCAGCAGAGACACTCATTAGGCAATAGCTAAAAGAGGGCAATATGGGGATGCTGGCAAAGGAAGCTGAGGCAAAAAGAACTGGACTCCTCTCCAGACACAGCTTTAATTAGGAAATTTATAATTAAATTGTAAAAATTAAGTACCTGAACACGTTAGTGTGCTGCTCATATTGTGCTTAAGAGTGACTTGGCTTTACTCGTTCTCACATCTGAAAGGCCGGTCAGTACACCACCCGTCTCTGCCTTCCTACACCCCCGTTCTTCCCTCCCTGCCCCAGTTAAGCACATATAAACATGAAATTAAGAGAAGCTAAAGGAAAAAAGAAAGGGAAGAGCCTTTAGCACCGCTTCAGCCCTGGCTGCAGGATCCAGGGGACAGATTTTGCAAATGAAGGGAGGACAGGCCGGTGTTGACGTACTGCGAGACCAGGAGCCCCGTGCTGGCTGTGCCCACACCGACACCAGCGCCGTGCGTACCGTCCTTCCAACTTTGCCCTGTGGAAGAGAAGTTGGCACACGAGTTGGCAGGGAAGAAAGAAAATTGGCTGAAGTTATCTTGGAAATGCAAGCAAAAGCCATGAAATCCAGTAATTACCCTTTTCCTGCCGGGAAGGTGAGAGTATTTAATGAAGGGAAGAGGAGGGACGGACTAGCTGCGGCTGGAGCAGCAGATTGGGACAGACCTCAGCTCTTATCTTCAGCAAACCTCAGCCGCTACAGCACCGTGTTCTTCACCTGAGCTTGCTCACAGGCGCCCGATCACCCTCTGTGGGTTTCTCTCCCTGCCAGTGCTAATCTGCATCTTCCTCCTTCGGTCGTACATTGGGGAAATGAATCGTGCGTAGGTGCAGCTGGTGGTGTCCTGGTCCCTTTGGGAGGCAGAGGGAAAAGCAGCCATGACTTTTGTTTGGCAGCCTGGGCTGGAAGTCCTCCTGCACTCTCAGCTCGGGCACTTCACAGTGAGGTGTTTTACAAAACCTCGCTGATCCTCGAAGCGCCTCGCCCACAGAAATGAGGCAAAATACCAAGCTACTACTGATATTTTTTTTCTGTTAGTTCCCAGCAGAGTAACTTACTCTGCCAAATTTATTTATGGAAAGTGTTGTAACGCAGAGACATGTAGGCTCAGTTCTTGTTTTACACATCCTAATGTTCATTGATTTAAGCAGAATTGCTCTTGATCTCCAAAGATGTGCAAAATAAAGGTAAGCACTGTTTGCTGTGCAGCACAGCTATGGGAGATAGCATCTGGACCTGGAAGAAGCGTATGATCTTTGGGACCCGAGGGGTGCCAAAACATCCTACTGTTTACTCCTATTATGTGGAAAATACCTTCTCCCTCACACATCAGGGAGCAGGAAGCATCCCCAGGTGGGTGCAGGGCTGCTGCGTGATGTCAGGTGTCTTCTGAGGATGGCAGTGGCACCACGTAAGGGCTTGTTCCCTTACAGGGTGACCCCAGTGGGGCCGTCCTGGAGTGCGAAGAGAGGGATCGGGTGTTCAGGGGTCTGCCTTCTTCCCCAGACACAAAGGAAGGAATTTCTCCTACTGTGCCTACCTACATTGGTTTTGCATCTGAGCTCCTCTAGAGGGGAGAGGTGACATTATTCTTAAAATACAAATCATTTGACTTCCAAATATTGCCCTGGGATGAAATGAGTCATGGCCAGACGCATGTGCGTTCCCTGGCAAGTGTGAGGTGCCTCTCCTGAACGTACTGTGGACGGCTAAACTGGATGGGGCAACTTAGCAGTTAGGGACTGGCACGCATTTCTCAAGGGCTTTGCTTCTCAACTCCCTTTTTCCATGTCAGAATCTAATAATTTCTTTCTTGCCTTTTAAAAACAATTTTTTGAGGCTGCAGCTGACCTTCTGTTTAGTGAGACAGTTCCTTAATTCTATAATTTTCTAATGTTTCCCAAATTCATCAGGGGATTGAATTATGTGTAATGCTCACCTTTAAAGTAATTAACTTAGGGAGGACTTGCACCCAGAACTACATTCACCTGTGCCACACCGTGCAGCCAGAGGGAGGTTACTTCAGAGGAGACCATGAAGGCACTTTTAGCAACAGCTCAGTTGAAGTCTATGGAATGAACATGGAAAGTCCTTCTGGCACCTAAAAAGGAAATCAAGTGAATGTGCCGGTTCAGGAGAACCTTCTCACAGCCCAGACAGTCTTCTACGGGGCAGGTACAAGGAGATGAAGACAGACTGATAGACACATGCATGTGTGTGTGTGTGAGCAAACACAGAGGTGACTTTTAAGTACTTTCGCCCCTGATGCTCCCCTGGCACAGACAGCACAAGCGGAGCTGGGGACACATGGGAGGATGACAACTAGCGGCAAAGCATCCCACATGGTATGACCTCTGCCTACTGACTGCCCTCAGTGCCTTCTCCGGCAGGCACGCAGGAAGTATGGCAGCGCCACAGGTTTATAGACAGAGCACAGGCAGTGATGATACATGAGCAAAGTGATATAGAACATTGCTTCTTCTTCCTCTCAGGAAATCAAGAACTTTCCACCCACCCCTGCAGCAAAATCTGGCTGCTTCTACCCACCGTGACACAACAGCCGAGCTGCTGCAGCTCCGCTCACTTCAGAGAGGTGCTACTGATCCTGCATCAGCCGAGGATCTCATTCCAGGCATTTCAGGCTTGCCTTCCCCATCCGTAGCTCTTTTACTCTTCCTGTCTTACAGCAGGTGGCACAGAATCTTGCTCCAGGGTGCAGAAGCAGCCGCAAACGGGTAGAGTTTTCATAGCAGTGTTCACACTGGAGATAATGGGCAAATTTCATACAGGAACGATAAGGTACTAAAAATTACATACTAGACTGAGAATGAAGGCAAGACTGCAATGATGCAAACCTCTACCTTCAGTCAGTCACTTAACTGTGTAAAACATATTTAAATACAGATTGGCAAAGTGGACGGGCAAAACAGGAACTCACATTCCTTTCAGACAAGAAAACGCAGCACTCCTTACTATTTTAGCCCTAGGAGCAAAACTTGAGCACGTGAAAACTCCCTGGGCCTGCGGCCCGAGCCACCCCAGAGGATCTGTCCTTTATTTCCATGGTATTTATCAACTAACCCAAGCACAAAAATGGAAGACAAGAAATCATCTCGCCTTTCCTCTCCTTTCCTCTCCTTTCCTTTCCTTTTCCTTCTATTTATCTGGGGAGGACGTGGACCCTAACCCAGCAGGCACTCTGCACATTGCAATTCCCACTGAGTCCATAGGGATCAAAGCCGCTTAGCATCTTACCGAATCAGGCTCACCCACCCCAGGCGGAGAGCTCTGCCCTGCTCCTCCATCTGCCAGGGCTGCCCCAGACAAAGCACAGGCTCTCACCAGAGGGAGCCGCAGCGAGGGTGAAGACCCATATTTTTTCATTGTTTGCTTTGGCACACACAACACTGTTCAAATGTCTTTTTCAAATTGCATTTTTTATTAGATGAACACAGTTTTAATATATAATTTAAAACTCCACGTGTACACGGCCTAGGATGCAACGTGCTCCCTCCTGCACCGAGTTACGAAACACAGACGCCATGAAGGTGAACACACCAACTCTGCATTTGCAGCCTCACAGGGATGTTACAGGTGGTCGAGAGTGGAAGCTTTGCCTGCAGGTACGTCTACGCGGGACAGGACGAAGCATATTAGGAAGAGGTACAGAATAGGAAGAAGAGAGTAAGCCAGATCTGCTCTGGCTGCTCTCAAGAAGCTGTTCTCCATTTCCCCTCCCAAATTCTTTTAAGAGGGTGAAGAATAGGCCATGATGCAGGTGAAGTCCCATGGAAAGCAGCACTGTGTGGTTTCACACACAGCCCTGCCAGCCAAGGGACCACTGGCCAGGGTCCACACCCTGTGAGGACCACAGGCCACGGGCCATTCTGCACCGCAACTCCCACTCCCGCTCCCTCCACAGGGCGAACACGCAGGGCTCCCTCCTCCTCCCATTGCTTGCGCCAAGATCTAGTGAAATCAGTGGACAAGTCACTGATGACTAATGGCATTTGGCACTTTCCTGGTGATGATCCCACTCTTGCACTCCTGTGAAGTGCCACAAGGCACTGCCTAAAATCTTAGGGTCCTCCTGCTGAATCATGATATTCCCAGAACTGGACTCCTTAAATAAACGGCCTGATGGTGGGACAGGGCAGAGAGGGACAACCAAGAAATCCACTGAGACCTTGGCAGCTTCTCTTCATTTCAGTGATAGCACTTGGGCTGCTCAACACTTCAATCAGACAGTTAAAATGTGTAAACATGGATTTAGGGACTTTAGAATCATAGAATAGTGACAGACTATAATTACATAGAATTACTCCAGGTCCACTTTCTGTTGGAAGGTTTGATTCTAGACAGTCAACAAAAAGGGAAAGAAAAAAAAAAAAGACAGAAAGCCACACTAAGAAAAATCAAGAGTTCAGAAGACTCATCAAAAACTGTTTCAACCTTGCAAAGTATGTGTCTCTTGACCCAGGCCTCAAAACCAATTTACTGCATTATTAAAAAAATAGCAATATAGAAACTACCCCTTTCTCAGTTCAAAGTTTAAGCACGTCTAAGAAGACCCTACAGTAACAGCCTTCTTTCTGGCAAGGCACTATCCAGTAGTGTGTGGCACAAACAAAAACACCGCTATCAAAGCCACTGATACAGTGAATGTGCGCGTGCACGTCAGCCCACACAGCAGCTTCAGCTAGGTAGGTACAAAGATTTACAGTTTAATCCACACTGCTCTCCCTTTTAAAAAGTGGGGTAGTTACACTTATTAGCTAAAAATTGGGATCATTTGTTTCTCAAGCATACCTTTATATGCAAGTGTTTTAAACAAAACTAAGACTTTGCTATTTCTTTCAATAAACGGCTCTAGTTTCCACACACCTTTTCAGTTACCTGATAGTTACATTTCATTATTACAAAACTGGTTTAAAAAATTCCAGATCATCTTGTGTAACAAACTAGAACTCTACTTGCTTTAATTACAAAAATAAGGCTGTTGCACAACAGACCAAATTCACATTCAAGCAACTGATAAAACTTTTTTTTCTTTTTAAACTAGCTAATTATAATTCAAAAGCACATATTCTAAGGGACTTACACAGCCAATCCATGCAAGCAAGCAGGATATCTTTGGAGTTAGTGTTGTCCTCCATACAACAGATTATGCCCACATGCATGCTCTGAAATAAGCTAGGTTTACCCAACAGCCGTAACAGGACTAGCTCTCCACTGAACAGGAGGCTTCTATTCTACAATTATCAAAATTCAAGAGGAGTTTTGTGAAACTAATTTCATCCCTGGAGAAATCAGTGCGGTTTTGCCTTTCACATCAGTAAGCCTGGGATTTCACCCAGGATTACTCATGTGGATATTCTTACACACTTAGGGAAGTTTTTTGAAACTGGGACTTCTGGCAGTTCTCAAGGTTTACAACATATCAAGTACATGACAAATCCAGGATGGCTTCTCTGTAATCAACTGCATAATTATGTAAATTTATATCTGTATTCATTTGCAAAGTTAAATATTATTCTTTAACTTTTTCTTAGGAATAGTTATATTGAACTTGGTGAAGTTAACAACATACAGCTCCACCTCATGTCACGTTCCCTTCCTATGGTGAGGTTCAAGTCTCACGAAAATATGGGATTGGTGACCAGAATGTTACAATAACTTACCACAGACAACGTAATTCTTAAAAATGCACATACATATATGTATATACATATATGCATATGCTTGTTATCAACTCCTATTCAAGATTCCTCTAGAGAAGGTGCTGTAGTGGAGATTTTGACCAGTAAATAGAACCATGGCCTCGAAATCTGTGCGTGCTCTTGCTCCACCTAGCCCCTTAACTGAGCTGAGGAAGCACCAGAGGATCCAAAGAGAAACTGGTTTATGGATGTATTCCTTTAACATCTCCTTTTTTAAAGCTTTCTTGCCTTTTTACTAGAGGGAAAAGCCACACAGCTGTAAGCAGTCTGTAGCTGAGACAACACGAACAGGAAAGTAACCTGTTCTTTACTCCAGCAAGTGGTAGTTGTGAACATTGTTCATGTCATACCTCTGTAGTCATGAGTAAACCCTTGTCTAAAATCTGAGAGGCTACAGTTCTCCTGGTTTTCAGCATTTCCAGCAGGGACCTGGATGATGACCTAGAGTGCACCCTCGGCAAATCTGTGAACGACACCTGAACCTGTTGCTAACAGCTGGCAGAGCCTCGGCCCAGTGGCACCTCCATAACCCTGAGGGCTGGGCCAACAGAAACCTCATGGAGTTTGATAAGGACAAGTAGAAAGTTCAGCCCTTGAGGGTGGCATGGCATCAGTGTGGGCTGGGCAGCGACTGACAGAGTAATACCCCTGCTGAAGGGACCTGGGGATTTTAGCGAATGTCAGGTTGATCGTAAGCCAGCAACGTACTCACTGCAAATAGAGGAAAGCATGCAGTGCACTACTTCAGGAGAAGTGTGGGCTGCGGGCTGAGGAAAGTTATTATCCCCCTTGACTCAGCACTGGTGAGGCCACATCTAAAGTATCATTTTGGGACCCTCTCCCAGTTCAAGAGGGAATATGAACAAACTGGAAGGAGTAGCCCTCCACCAAAACAAAGCAGCCAGGGGCCTAAAGTACACAGCCTGTGAAGAGAGGTTGAGGAAGCCAGGTTTGTTTAGTCTGGTAAGAAGGCGGCTAAAAGGTGATCTAATGGTAGCCTACAACTACCTTGAGGGCAGCTACAACAAGGATAGTGCCAATCTCTTCCTGTGAGTGCCAGAAAACATAGCAAAGGAAACTGCCACAAATTACAGCCTGGAAGTTGAGGCTGGACATTAAAAGAAAGTTTTCACTGTGAAAGTACTGGAGCACCGGCACAGGTTACCTAGAGGGTTATGAGATCTTCATCTTTGGATATTTTTAACGCTGCTAGACAAACCTGTATCTGACCCAAGCTAGTGTTGGTGTTAGACCTGATTTTGACAGTGCTGGACCAGATGACGTCCAGTTGTCCCTTCCAACTCACATGTCTTAGATGCCATGGTTACTGATTTTAACAGCACATGTGATTTGTTGCACAGATAATGCTGCTTTCTGACACTTTTTTACAAGTTTGGCTTCCTTCAAGCCACCCAGTCTGAGTGATGCTGAGATAGCAAAGAAGTTTTCCCACATGATGGTTGTCTTTCATTTACCCAAAGACATAAGGACATTTATTGGAATGGCACTACCCTGTCATTATGAAATAATTTACTTTTGAGTAAAAGCTACATTACAACATAACTGTTATTTTCATAGCCAGACTTGACTCAAAATGCATAATGTAATTTGACTTCTGTCTAGAATGCATTTTGTAACGGTTATTGGCAAGTCACGGGCCTAAGTTCTTCTATGTGCATCAACGCAGTCCCACTGGAACAATCTCTACTTCCTTTACTGGGCTCCTGTTCCTCAGCTGAGCTGACCATTGTGGCCTCATCCAGTAAAGCACATGCTCAGCTTTCTCACTGTCTTGGAGGCACCTCCACATTTCCACGCCTGGGGATACAACCAGGACAACAGCTGTGCAAGTCAGGTGTGTTTTTGGACCAGGGTAGAGTGTTTAATCATCCATGGGACTGAGTCCTGGCTCTCAAAGTGCCCCCCTGACTCTCATGTGGCTAATGGTGGAGCTGTGTGTTATTGAAGGTAAATTCAAGGTTTTGACAAAATTTCATTTTAAGACAGTCCAACTACAGAGCTCCAACTTTGGGTGTTAAGTCTTTCTCAGCCAAGAGAAAACAATATTATCATTAGCTATGAGACCTCTTCTTCTGAACTACCCAGTATTTCCCACCACGTGTTTTCCTGCACATTTCATCTGCATTTGGAACAGGAACCATGTCAAAATATTTCACTTTGGCATCTCCTCCATGATAACAACTGTTTTTAAACAGTCAGTTGCAATGTCCATCATTAGACAAATCAAGTTTTCATGAACAAGGTTAGCAGCCCATGTCTCTTACAATAAACATGATCTAACAGAAACAACACAATAAATACATGTAGAGCAAAAATATGGCAGTTACTGGCTTAGACTGAGATATTAAGATTGACAATTTTTACCTTCTGGATCATAGCCAGCACACTCTAACAACCACCAGCACTTTAATTATCATGACAAGATAATTTAAACTACAGTAGTCGGAAGAATTAGAAAAGGTAAGGAATCTGGCTACGTAACTATATCCATGAATGACAAAAGCCCTACACTTCCACTTCTCATTCTCAAACATATGTGTCTGTTAGAATATCAGTGCCAGTTGCAAAAGCAATCCAAAGACAAAAGTGAAACATCAACAATGAGTATTTTTTAAAAGGAAGATGAGTAGCCTGGCCTTAATCCTGCTTCATTTATGTGTTATTAACTCCACATTACTGGAGAGCACCATCTCATGACAAGCAGACTACTACTAATGATGCATGTTTGCTCTATCACAGTGATCCATTAGGGAAGCTGTTGTGTGCTGAAGAACAGGGTCATTCATCCAGATGTGCTTGTCGATACTTCAGCTAGGCTTTCTAGGGTTCCGACTCCTATTTAAAAGAAAAGAGGAAAAAAAAAAAAAAGGATTATTAATGCTATGAACACATTCTCATCTCCTGTGTCTGTGACCTGTGATATGTCTGTTCACATATAAGGTGCCCCTAACACTGGTCCACACAGCAGCTGAGGATGCATCACTCTGAAGTACTACCAGACCGAAGCAGTGACCTGGCCAAGTTAATAGAGACACTCCTCCATGCCTACAACAGCTTTCCCAGCAACAGAGCTGCATAGAAGCTGCTATTTCTGATTATAGTAGGACATCATCTTTTCCCTAACACTATTTCTTCAAGCTACAAAGCAAGACAGGCTCCCAAAATAACCTGTTTTTGCGGTTCCCTGCTGAGATTCCCTCCCACTCCTGTCCCTCATGGGGTCCAGAAATAAATGAATTCCTGGCAGAAGAGGAACTCCACAGATACCCAAGAGCTACCGTCCAGGCATGAAACAGTACTACTACCAAACACAGATGTATCTACAGTAGTCAAGGGAAGAAAAATCCTCCCCTATGTGTCTGATCTACTGCCCAAAGGTGCACTGTACAGTCTCTTTGAACAAGTGTCCAGGCTTCCATATGGCAATAAAATCTCCTCTATTATACTGCCCTCAACAGAAAGATGTTATCTAGCTTTGTGTTCTGACCTGTATATATGTATTTGTTAAAACTGAATTCTTATCCAAAAAGTTGATATACCTCCTCACTGCTCCAGCACCTCAGCATTTAAAAAAAAAATTAAAATATTAATGCCTAACGAATAAATGCTGTCCTGGTTGAGCCATTACACTAGGCTGGCCCAGTAAGATGATGTTTTGGTAACATAAACTGCAGATATTCCTGAGATTAACATCCTAGCTATAATTAACTCTCCTGTTATAATTAAGTCAGTTGCTTTCAATTTAGATTGATAATGTGAAGGAGAATGCATTCTTTAAACTTCATTTATCTGCTGTCTCAAATTAACTTCCATGTATAATGCTTGGTTTCATTTAAAATGCTTTGCTTTTCATGGCAACTGTTTCAATTACCTCATTAGCATAAAGTTGGTATGGACAAGGTATGGATCAGGGCAGTGGATCATCCAAACACACAGAGTTCTTTCAGTTCAAAGAAAATTCAATCTCAGTATTTCAATAATTCCATGAAAAGTCTGTAATACTAGACTGACCTTTGATGCCAAAGTAGGTTTCAGTCCAAGAAAGGTGAAGACAGTGTTGCTCTCCTTTGATTCAAAAAAGCTATCGTAATCCTGCGGGGGAGGGGGGAAAGATGAGTCAACATTTGTATTCATGTTTTCCTGATTAATCTTGCCACACCATGTACTAGACTAAAGGGTGATATGTAATAACGTTCAGGAAAATACTGATATTTACCCATATTCTCCTATGCAAATTTAAAAGCTATTCTAAACTGCAATGGTATCATCAACTACAATGGCAAAGAAAAAAACAAATTCTCTCACTATAACACCTTTCACTACTTTATTTGACAGGAAAATATAAACATGGAGTTGCATTAAAAGGAAATCTATTGTGGGTGTATTTTAAAGGGTATTTGAGTGCCTAACTGCAAATAAGTTTCTGACCAGGTTTCTAATTTGCATTTTAGCAAACAAAATGCCTCCTAACATGGAAATCTCCCAGAAGTCCTAAGGCAGCTGAACTCCTTATTTCTTCTGTGGTGGAACAGAGACTTCACCATCATTGTATCCTTTGAAATCAGCGATCATAGCTCAGCCTTGGACAACCACATACTTAAATATAAAATGTTACCATAAAGAAACTTGTTGTATAAAAAGATAAAAAACAAGCTCCATTATCATGATTAAGTTCCTTTTAGGTTTCAGCTGCTTAAGATCAGGTCCTGATATCAAAGTGTTACGACTATTTTTACTGTTTTTTTTATTGTATTGGACACAATATTCAGTGTTCAAGGGAAAAAGAGAAAAACAGAGCCCAGTTTAGTGAATGAATTTGACAATTGGCAAGAAGCCAAGAAGTTTCAGGTTCTCTTCATGGTTTGGCAAAGATTTCCTCTATGACCACTAGCAAACAATAAAGCACCCAGTTCAGACTCTCTTCCTCCACCACATAACTGCAAAACAGAAATATTAATCCTTATTTAACCACTTCTGACATGTAAAATACTCTGTAAATGTCAGGAAATTTCAAGTGTGTGCTCATCACTACATAGCAATTATCTCTAAATATCTAAGATTAGTAGTTACACTTAAGTTGAAAGCATTCAACAAGAGAAATCCCTTTAAATATTGACTGTGCACATACATGCTTTCAATACAGAATAGTATCAAACAGTCTCCGTGCCTCCACATGCTGTGTAACGGTCATTCCCAAAGTTAGCACTTCTTTGGTTCCTAACTTCTAATCTCATTACTTTTAGAGAGGTCATCTCTCATTGTTACAGTTTCAGGTGCTTTCCGTGAAATTGGACCTCAGTTTTTCCCCAGCAGCAGCTGCTTTGCCCACTTGCCTCCTTCCACTCCTGCCTTCTCTTGAACCTGTATGTAACCTCACAAACCACCCCACAATCACACGGGACCATGTAAGATAAACAGGAGCAGCTCTAACTGGAAAGCAGAAACCTTTCTCTGACCTGGCTATTCTTGGAAGGCAAAGGATATACAAAGATTAGGAACCTTCTTTTATCTTCCAACCAGAGTTTACTCATGCCTAGCCAATATCCACTTGTGCTTACATTTTGGCTTCTCAGATCCTAGGCAGGAAGCAAAAATGCTCCGGGCAAGCATTCTGCTTCCCAGTATTTCTCTGGGTCTTCACAATGCAGCGTGAATCCCCTTCATCCCACCTGCCAGACCAATTATATCCTTGCAGAAGGATGGTTCGTATTTCCTGGAATCGCTTTGTAAGGTAAGCGTATGCTTGTAGATTAAAATTTTACTTCTCTTCATTCTCTTTCTTGGTCTCCAGGAACTAAAATAAAAGATTGTTTGGACAGAAAATACATAGACCCCATAGCAAGGATAATATACCTCCCACGAGATACATAATCTTCCTGCAGATGTGCAGAATTTCTTGAAAAACTTTATGGTGCACTAGACAAAGATGCTTTACTAGCATTTCCACAATGATATACTGCAATACCTATGTGAACATAAGTGTCCTACTGACGTGATACTTTGCAGTTGCCTAATCATTCAAATACCCTCGGCCCAGAAAAAAAACATTGCTGCACAGAGGCAGTTTCCCGGCCTAACTCCCTATACTAAAAGCATCAACCCTGAAAGACACAGAGAGGCCAGCAGGAGCGTATGATGGTTATCAGGTCTCAGACACATTAGCTGACATAAGAAGAAAGAGTAAACCTTCTTAAGATGGCTTTTTGTCATCATCTTCTTAAAATGTGGCATATTGCTGTGCAACAGACTAGGGCAATAAGTCAGTATTTCAGGACTAAACTTTATGTCTTTATGTATCCTTTCAGCTTTCATACACATGGTGTATATCTATGTATATACAGAGAGAGAGAGCGCGCACGTATTTCTTCAACCTGGTTTTCAGTTCCATGGTTTTCCCTATGCACAATACATAATTTCCAGTGAAATCTACTCACTTCACTGTATAGGAAGAGCCAAGTTTATTTGCTTTCATTGCCAGGGGAATGAAACACTTCAAGGAATAAAGCAGTTCTGGAGCAAAGGAAGGTAGAATCTCATGCAATGATCAGCATCATAGACGGGAAAACAGACTTTGCAGACAGATGCTACTTATCATTATGAGCACAGAACTATTATCGTTGCTGTTTAAAATGCTAACATATGAAGACACTAGACAGAGTTTTAAGGTCCCTCACTGTTAATTTTAGGTATGGTCTGTTCTACCGAACTTTGAAATTAAACATACAATTAAACAGTGGAAATACATTTTTACATCAATTTAAAAAAATCATTAAAGGTGATGAACTGATGCTAATTTCTGAATTAACATAAATTTACAATTAATAGCCAGAAGGTAAATCCAAATAAAATAGATCTCACAACTAAGCCATGGCATAAGCTGAAACTACTGAAAGCAACCCCAACAATGCCGTGGATTAAAAAGGGATAATGTAATCATTGAATATCTAGAGGATTAATAAGTAATACTGAAGCTCTGCAGAAGGATGTTTGATTAAGCCCTTGACTTCTACGAATGAGACTTGGAAAACTTCATGGATGCTGTTAAACCTGAGAAAGGTCCAGCCTGACTCTGCTAAAGCAGATGAAAAGCCACGAGGGACACAAGCTACATAAGCAACAATGTGTGAAGACAGCACCCGATCTAACTGAGAAATAACCTTAATTTTCTCCACTGGGGTCATCTACAAACGAGTCACACTATCTCTGGAGCTGAAGNCCCCCCTTTAATATCAGGGCAGGTTTAAATTGCCTTAAGCTGCTCATTACAGCCCTGTAAACTGTAAGCAGGCAACCTGCAGGCAGGCAGCTATCGTGACCATTTCTGCAGCAGCATGGCTTAAGACAGACATCATTTTCACTCCCCGCCAGGAGAAACCCTTTCCTTCTAAGCACCCAGGCAGTCTTCATGAACCCCCAGACACCTGTTTGTCTCAACAGTTTGTCCAAGGAAGGTTCTCTGTTCAGACGAGTCATCATCTCTCACCACCATTTTCAAGTTCTGGAGTTCTCCTGAAGTGTCTTAACCCCAGGACTTCAATTAGCTCTAAAACCGTTACTACTCCTGTTTTTTTTACTCTTTGTCAATAAGTTGGAAAGAAAAACAGGGCAGGGAAAGATTCACAGCCTGAAATAAGAAATAAGGCTGCATTCCTGTCTCTGACAGTGACTTTGTGACTCAGCTAATCCACCAATATCTGTGAACATCTGTATACCTTAACCTTTGTAAAGTAATTTAAGATTTAATCATAAAAAGCTTTCTGCAAGTGCTACTTATCATTTTTTACTTCCAGAAGTATCCAGGCCTGATTTAGTATGTTCTTTCCACATTTTTACAGATTATCAAACCCAGGTTTGTTTATTGAAAAAATCGTGAAGGTTAAACAATAAGCTAAACTGAGTACGTGTGTTTGAAAGAGCACAAAACCCAGTGGAGCGATTCATTTTAAAAGAAGCAGAATATTTAATAACCACGAGAGATTATCCACCAGAAGCAATCTCCCTGATGTTTTGAAATACCTGCACTGCAATACATATTAAAAAGCTGTTGACACTTTCATGGGGGATCAGAGGAAGAAGCATCATGCTTTTAGACAAAGTAGCAGTAAAATTTTAAATAGGAGAATTTTCCTATTAATCTCTGCAATGAAAACATATGACCCCAAAATATTCAGATGTGAAAAAATGTTATAAAAATGCATAATGGTCCTATAAAAGTTGAAAGAAATTACTATGGTATGGTAGTTTCTTAAGAGATTTTTGAGAAGCATGATCTCAACGAACACGATCTCAAGGACTCATCGGTTGTGCTTCGGCATGTGGTAGGAGTTCAAAGTGGGCATCCCTGGCTTTCCCTGTAATACAGGCGAGTTAACAGATGTTCCAAAACCATTCTGCCTTTGACCTTACCTTTGTAAGGAGAGAAATCTGTGCGGATTTGGGCCACATGTAAGTACACTAAATCCATAGGTGAGGACATGAAAATTCTTGTCTCACATAAAGAACATTCCACTGCCACCAGCAGTAGTTGCAGAGGCTGAAGAAGGAAAATGGTGCCAAGCTCAGTGGAAGCTGAGACCTTCATACACAGGCAAGAGCCCAACTTGCTTGCGAGCCAACGGGTTGCACTTGGAAAAACTCTGTGGGACACTCTGCCTCCCACAGATGAAGGACAGCACCATCCGCTGCTTTTGGCAAGGCAGCGGTTCTCTGTTTCTGCACCAGGCTTCACCACCAGTACCAAGTTACTACAACCCCTTGTCACTGTCCCAAGCAGGTCCACCAACCCAATGGGCGCTGTGGCTTTGCTGGGATCCACTGAGCAGTGCTGTCTTGCCCCTGTGCAAGGAAGTGGCTCCCACTGATGCCCTGAAGGCATTTAGAAAGCAGCTGTTAACCTAAAAACATACGAGCATGGCAAACTGCCACCCACTGCTGCACTTCAAAAGGCAACTATGTACACAAATATAATTTTTACCATATTGCTTTAAATTATGATCCTTGGTGCTTTCCAGAGCTGCTAATTACACATTATTAATGTACAAAACTCTGGCAACATCAGCTGATTAAGGCTACTAAAACTAAGAGGACATAGAGACAGTGGACATGAATCATCAGTGACGCAGAGATGCTCAATCCCTCTGGAAAAGTTGAAAAGCCAAAAATACAGGTGATAAATCACAAAGCTGAGGGTATGAAAGGTTACCAAGAATGACAAATGCTAGTTAGGAGAAAAAAAACATATCTCAGAATGGTTTGAGGAGACACAGAATAGACAGGAGTATAAATAAGGTAAGTAAAAAGCTATTTCAAGTCAGAAAACGCTTCTTAACAGGGTAACAGCCTGGCTCCTCACCCTAAAGTCAATGGCAGCTTGATCACCCACCAAGTAGTCTGTGTAAGATACAGCCCCTCTGTTTTACCACCAGAACAGTTACAGTCTTAAAGATGCTCTAAGAGCTACTGGGGAATGGATTAGCTGACCTAATAAGCTCTTGCTTTCTTGAAAATAAACAAAGCTAACTGTACTGAAGTTTCCACAGCTCACCTACAGACAAGCAAAATCTTGCTGGCTTTGCATGGTGTAAAGCTCTTCGCTTTCCCTGCTCCTGCTGAGTGACTGTAAACCGGGATAGAGAGGCAGGCCATGGCTGCAAAGGTCTTCAGGAGCAAAGTTACCCCAGGTGGTAATGGGAGGAAGGCTGTGAAGCTCACTGTGGTGGCAGGACAGTTGGTACTAGATGTAGAGCTCAGTGGCCCCACAGACCACATTGCCAGAGCGCACTAAAGATGCTTTAATGTTTGCATGGCTTCACCAGAAGGCTGAAGTTCATGAAAGAGAAATGTAGTAAGAATTACAAAATACATTAAAGTGATATTTGTTTCCGAAAAATAGCTAGACACAGGGAAGATACTCAACAGAAGTATTTTATATGCCTAGGAAAGACTACAAGCAAGTCAAGCATATGTTTACAGCTACTGTTGGGAAAAAACTCAGTTTTAAAATAATCAGCAAAGTCAAGTGATATTGTCCACTTAGTATGCTGATAAAAGAAAAAAAAAAAAAGACAAAAAGAAACCAAAACACAAGCCTCACACTTACATAGCTTTGTTTTCAAAATCTGCATCCTTGCAGTCTATCCTGAAACTAAAACATGCTGTGGTTGCTTTGCGCCTCTTTAAAACCAGATTAAAGACCGGAGAACTCTCTGAACGTCTAGATTATGCAAAAATCCCCACAGCCATCCACTGCCCACATGCTACAGTAAACCAAGAACAGCTTAGTCTTTGAGATAGTGGACAAGTGTTCAGGAAATCTGGATTTAACTCCTCATTATGACACAAATGTCTTACATCCTTCTGGTATTCATGTGGGTTTTATGCCAATTTACTCCAGTAGGAAAACTGTTGGTCCTTGGGAATTCCCTCCTCTTTAGAAATCCTACTTCCAGGGTAGCTTCTCCTTCTCTCAACAGCAACTGCCAAGTTCACAAGGCTCAACTTGGCTACAGCAGTAGCTGTATTCCAACTGTGATGTGGAGACCTCAAGTGTGCCATATTGCTAGTGTTGGGAAACCAGATCACTGTAGCGATGTGATTACAGACACTGCTGTAACTAATTTGGCCTAGCATTTTGTTAAGCAGGTACACTGAGGCTTGTTTAAACAACCACTGTCACTTCTGGGAGAAACTATTTACTGCACATCAAAATTAAAATTGGCAATACTGCAGTTCAGCATAAATAATTATTTGCGCTTCAACACTAACACAAAGTAAACGGCATTTACAATTAGCAATTGTACAGACACTGTCTATCCATCACTGCAACTGAGATTAGGAGAACATTATATTTAATGATGTTCCAAAGACAGTAACTGTGAATAAAATTCATGCCAGTCAGTTTCTTCAAAGGAGCAAGTTGGCTTTGTCTCTGTTCGCTTTTAGTTTGCAACAAGTGAAAGAGTGAGCTTGTTACATGTATCAGACAAATCCTTATTGCTTACCACACCAAAAAGCAGAAAAACAAGGAACCTGCCCAAATGTAGCTTGCACTGGGTTTCATACAGATTTTTTAAAATGCACTAATTATTGGACAGCCCTTAAAGATAAGTCTATGTGAATGCAGTTCGAATTTGTTTCTCTTTGACAACAATTTTTCAATATATGATTATGATCTCTTCATTTGTATAAAGGGGCAAGGCAATTGCTTTTATAAGTAATAATGGGGAACTCAAATACATTGAATCAGCACTCTGCTACTGACTGAGTTAATACTGTATGCCACTGAGAATGAGCTGTTAGCATCCTTCCTGAAAAGGGCAGTCCAGTTCTACAGGACAGATGACATTCATTTACTGATCTGATTAGGATTACAATGGAAAGCTCTTACTCAGCACAGCTGTCATTGGAGAATGAGTGTGTGTGCATGTGTGAGTCTTTTTTAATATTATATAAATACACAAAAATAACATGATCTTGTCTGCACTACACAGGACAGTCTAAACAGGGCAGTTTTCAATTAGCTAACCTTCTGATAAGATCTCTGCACATGATTTTTAAAGAGCTTATACAATTGACTCTACAAAGCAACCTGTTACTCCTCTCCTAAGGGCCAGATGTTTATTTCGGTAATCTCCAAAAACAAAGGCTTTAATAAAAGGGAGGCAGATGTCAGCTACAGCTCTATTGTTTGAACACTACATGACAAACTCAGGCTGATGTGATGTTTACTGTTCATTCAGCAACCATGACAGGGTACACAGACACCAACTCTTTAAGAAGCAATATCCCTCACCTCTAAGACAGGGAGTCAAAGTGCAGAAGGGCTTCCCCCAGCCAAGCACTCAAGACCTCAAACTGGCATAGTGCCCACCTGGGGCAGGGGAGTATTCAGGGCAAAATCAGTAACTACTATGGATGATAACGGGTGCCACCTCCTGCTTTTGTGCACCTTCCAGCTCATCATATTATTTTACAAGTTGCTTGGATAAGAATTTTATCAAATCAGACCATGACAGGGTCTCAGAGACAAAAGGACTGAAACATCAGGGAGTTAACTGTGGCAGTTATCCTTTTACATGAAATCATGGCTAAGAGACAGAAATTAAGCATGCTGCAGAGAAGCTCTGCATACACAGGTTTTAACCTGGACACATTTTCAGGTAGATGTAACTTCACAAGAGACATGACAACCACGTGTTGGTTGTTCTTCCTTTTAGAATATTTTACTTACATCGATTAGGTGACATCTCATAACACTACATGAAATATGCATTTCCCCCTTCCATTTGTTTATTTTAGGAATTGGACACTGGCAGAACCATCTTTCAACCTTTCCTTTGTTTTCTGTTCCTTCAGAGAAGAACAGAAATGTGAATATACAAAAGAAGGAAGAAAGCCACACTAATTGTAATGGCAATACAATGTATTAACAGCATTTTTACTTATAAATGGATTATAACTTCGCTATATCTTGAAAGTGTGTCTTAGAACATAATTATATTAGCACGATTACAAGTGAAACAGTGGTGAAAAAACCCTCTTATTTCATCCTGCATCCATATCCTGTGCAATACTATGTGCCCTCAAAGTATTACTTTCACCTAGTAAGTTTTCTTATCCTTTCCTCAGTATATTTTAATAGACGAGGCCCTTTATAAAAGACTTTAACCAAAGTAGTCATGACGTCTTCAAGAATAAACCCCTTCTTTCCAAGAAAGTACGTCACAATAGGAAGTTTCCATCCCATGCAAAGGAGAATTGGGATCCCAAACAAAATTGTTAGTAGCTTCTGTCACACTTACTCATTATCCAGAAGTTCTGCAGAACATCAATGTAATAAATATAAAAATCTAAAAGAAAAAAACTTGTGGTATTTTCTACTCTCTCTTGTAAAGGTGACAATTCTAATTTTACACTGGTCAACTTTAAAGGTTTTAAAATACATAAACACCCTATATCATTATATTTAGGAAACAGAGTGTCTGAAAACAGAGTAAGTTATCTTCAGAGACGATCAAATCTTTGACAGCTATCATCTTTATATGGTGGGATGGTTTACAAAATAATATCTGCTACTTCACTGTGAAACAGCTGTTAGTGAAGTTTAAAAAGCAGAGAGGAAAGAGTCCAAATAAAAATTGTGATGCTCAACAGGAATGTACTCTCTCCACTACAGGGTAAACAGCAGCACTAAGACATTACCGGTATCAGTTCTAACTGCTCTGAGGAAGATAAAATTCTCAGATTATTTTATTTTTACTGAGTTGTGGAGTTTCTGTTTTGTAAGGTCTTACACTGGGCAGGCTGGCTATTCTACACTTTGTCTCTGGTACCGCGCTTCCTTTTATTAAGTACATATCACGCAGAACTAAAGCTTTTTGCCTCAGGACACAGAAAAGCAGCAGAGAAGTGGACAGCAAAAGCATACGCGTAGCCTGTAAGTTACAACCATACAGACCTTGTGGATGGTCTGAACAGTATCTTGCCAACATGCAGAAGACACATGGGCTGGGGTTGCTTTCCAACACCAGCTCTGCCTTCTATATTCCTTGCTTGAGAAAAGGGGCTTAATCACAAAGATAAACAGTGCTGTGTCACTGGTCCCAAGTCACTCACATTCAGCCTAGGGTCTGCGGACACCTGTGAGCCACAAACTACTCTAGTACAACTGCAAAAGGTAATTAAGAATTACTTCAAACAAAGAGCTTAACTGATCACATAGGAAACTCTACCTCTGATGGTGAAAATAATTAATCAAGAAAGTTTCAGCATCATCAATCACGAATAGCTGTTATATGATCTCTGAGCAATTCACACTAACTTTTATCTAGCGAGATTATCCCTCTTCTAAAGACAGACCCTGACTACCAAGATGCTAAGTCGGTTGGGTAAGACCTCTCCAAGGGTGCAGGTAACCGAATGTGGACTTGCTGAATACCAAATTATCCTCACAACTGCCCTAGCTCCTAAAGTAAAGACACTACCAGCAGGTGTTCTAAAGTGAATTCTGCCACATTGCTTGAGGATCTAGAGAGACAGAGTTCAAGCTCCCTGTATCTGTAGGCACAAGAATAATGACAAACTCCCCAACAACAGGCCAGGGCAGAAACTCTGAGGTGGCTTTTAGCTAGTTTTCCTAAATCGTCTCTTTCCTCTTCTTTATCTTATCAGTGAGTAGTTACTGATTTGTCATTTGACACATATAAAAAAAGGGGAAAAAAAAAGTCTATGAATCTTTCCAGGATCTTTAAAAAAAAAACAAAAAACAAACAGGAAAGACTGATACTTAACAGTGCAAAGAAATCAGTGTCACAGTAATTGCCTGTGTGCTGAATAGTTTCTCGAGAACACTACACCTCTTTCAGCAGCCTATTTTATTTCTTGTCTACAGGCCTTCACTGTTTTGATGGAGCTGATACCCATATATTACATTTCACAGAAGGACAATAAATATCACATATCTCTGTTTCTAGTGCTGCCCACTAGGCACTCTATCAGAACTTACCCTAATGCTCTAAACCATATGAGCAGCTTCCAAAAAAAACCCAAACAAACAAAACAGGTAAAAAAAAAAAAAAAGTCAGCCTGCTACGTAAATATTTTCCTATCAGCTCAAACTCCCACCTGGAAACAGATTTTCTTTTAATTTTGGTTGCCCTAAATTTCAGGCAATCTCATATCAGTGGCAGATAAACCTGCATATAAACCTGTCAATATTTCATAAACCTGTCAATATTTCAAAGCGCTAATTTACAGCTTTGTAAGGTTAAAATTAGAGTGCAGTTTCACTGGGAAGTGGAGATTGCCAGTCTTCCGAAAGATCCAGGAGTCACTTCTAGTCTAAGAAGTGTTGTGTATTCAATGTGGAGATTTCAGAGAAAGCAGAAGAGGAAGGTGTGAGGCACTGACCTAAGTGCAGACATCACTTTTACAGCATTTCTTGCTTTCTGCTTTAAGAGCTCTCCACATCCAGTGTTTTGGGTACTGCAGATCCTGTTTAGATACATGTACCTACGGCTCCTCACCTACCCCCTGAAGAAGCTAGAGCCTCAGCTGGGGGCTGCAAATTCCACTCTGGAAGCCACACGCCCAAAATTTAAGCATTTCAGTGCTTGGCATCATGCCACAGTCCCTTTGTGAATCTGGCCCTAATGCACCAATCTCCATTTGTCTGGACTTTCCATGGTCTGTGTAAAAAGGTAACAGTAAGTAATATGTAAGTAAGGATAAGTAAATATTTGTTCATTCTTTTAGTGTTTTTAACCTGCAGAATATTTAATATTTAGTACTATGTTGGGTCAGAAAAATCTGAATAACTCACATGAAAAATCACTGATCTGACTGTGTAAAATAAATTCACAATGGGAGGTAGAGCATTTAGAAATTTTTCTGTAATTTTGAAAGCAAAGGATTTAGTTAGTGAAAACTTAGAAAACGAACTGCAGTCTTCATGTTTTACTGGGTCCAGCTGGGATGGAGTTAACTTTCTCCACAACAACTCCTATGTTGTGTTTTGGATCTGTGACTAAAACAGCCTTGGTAACACACCAATGTTTTGGCTACTGCCAAGCAGCGCTTGCACAGCATCAAGGCATTCTCTGTTTCTCACTCTGCTCCCCCTGCCACTCCTAGAGAGTGGGCAAGAGATTGGGAGAAGACACAGCTGGGACAACTGACCCCCATTGGCCAAGGGGATGTTCCATACCATATAACATCATGTTCATAAACTGGGGAGTGATTGTCTTCAAAGGCAGCCATTGCTCAGACACTGGCTGGGCAGCGGTGTTCTTTTAGGAGATGGTCAGTGATAGCATTTGCATCACTTGGGTTTTTTACCTTTCCTTCACTTATTAAACTGTCTTTATCTCAACTCATGAGTTCTCTTGCTTTTGCTCTTTGTATTTTCCCCACTGTCCTGGCAGGGAAGTGGGGGCGAGCAAGCAGCTGTGTCGTTGCTCACTGGGATCAACCCACAACAGTCATTTTGGCTCCTGAACAGGGACTCAAAAAGGTTTAAGATAATGAGAGATTTGATCAGAGTGTGCTAGACTGAATTTACAGCTGTTATACCCGTTCAGCTGTTACTTGGCAGGTTGTTACTTTGTGTTGCTGGTCATGATGTTGACTCACTTGTTCTTTATGATGATTTGTTTTTTCCTTCAGTTGCTCTGTTGCTTGCTCCTTTTCTTCATGTACATCAAACTCTAGAGCTCGTTAGTAGCTGTTTTCAGCTTTTGCTGTTTGCCGTGTTGTTTATCACTTTCTTTTGCTTTGCTTGGGAGAGCCATGATAAAAGTATTGGCTTTGAGCCTAATCTGGTATTTAGCCCCTGCACTGCTGACATCCCAATACTCTGGGAACCATCTCATGGAGACAATTAGCAATTACACCTTTCTCCTCTTCTCCTCCAGAAGCCACTTTGTGGAGGAAATGAAGAATGGGAACCTTCATCTTCTCCAGGGCAGAGGTTTCCACCCTTGTTGCAATGGCCCTTCAGTTTCTTGAACATCCCAGTGTAACCAGAAGGTTGTATTGGTGTGTGCAGTGACACTGATTTTGGCTTTTTGTAAGGTTAACCAACCAGTTGGGAATGCCACACAGGAATGTGCCCTGGGGCAACCAACTCCCGGGTGACAAGGTGTAGCAGAGTATATGGGGAGGTGCCTACAGTAGTTTTCACTTCTGATGGTCTTCAACTTCACTCCTGAACAAACGGGGAATCCTGTTGAATTGGCAGACCACTTAAAGGAAGGATGCCTTGCATATACCATAAAGACACAACTTCCAGCATGGTGTTGGGGCCTGGCGTAGGCCTATGTCTACACTCAAAAGAATAAGAAGGTCTCTGGATCTGATGACACACACACAGACACTGTGAATAAATCAGAAATACAACCCTCAACTACAACAGTTGTTCCTGCAGTCAAGAAGAAACAATGGAAGCACAGGTCAACCCAGTTAGTAAAGGAGACAGAAGCTCCTCCCGAGGGAGAGCAGGAAGAAGAGATTATGGACTGTCCAGAAGGCATGTCCAAGCATCACCTAGGGAGGTGACTCATGCCAAAGAGGCCCTACTGTGTAATAATTTACTAGAAAATGAAAAACAATGTGCTCAATTTACTGATGACTCCTGTCATATTGTGGGAAAACATTGGAAGTGGAAAGCTGCTGTGTGGAGTCCCACAAGACAAGTTACAGAAACTGTCACAGGCAAAGACAAATTGAGTCAGTTTGCAGAATTGAAAGCCATCCAGCTGGCCCTAGACATTGCCGAAAGAGAAAAGTGGCCAGTACTCTGTCTCTTACACTGATCGTGGATGGCGGCAAATGCCCTGTAGGGGTGGCTACAGCAACAGAAGCTGACTAACTGGCAGCACAGAGGTAAGCCCATCTGAGCTGCTGTATTGTGGCAAGACATTGCTGCCAGGTAGAGAGCCTCATCGCAGAAGTACATTATGTAGATACTCACATGCCCAAGAGCCATGCCACTGAAGAACATGGAAACAAGGAGCAGGTAGACCAGGCTGCCAGAATTGAAATGGCTAAGGTGGACCTGGACTGGAAACATAAGGGAGAGCTATTCATAGCTCAGTAGGCCCACCACACATCAGGACACCTAGAAAAAGATGCAATGTATAGACGGGCTCGTGATTGAGGTGTTGACCTGACCATTGAAGCCATTGAACAGGTTATCCATGAATGTGAAATATGCACCATGATCAAACAAGTCAAGTGGGTAAAGGTCCTCCGCTGTGGAGAACAGTGTCTGGGAAAGACAGTGTGGGTTGCTTCTCCCTCAGGAAAAAGCAAACCTGTTTGTGGGGTTCCTTTACCTCAAGGGCCAGGGTGCACTTGGTGGGTAATCCAGAAGGATGGGGAAACTCAGTGTGTACCACAAGGAGATTTAACCTTGGGGGAAGGCAATCTCTGATTTGAGTTGTACGCCATAGCTGTATGTCAAAATACTACAGCAGGAGCCACTCAAACTGAGGATGAGCCTTGTAAGGAACCAGACAAGACGCAAATGGTTTCAATGCCCAACAACCCAACACATCAGTTCCTATTATGGCTCTACTTAATTTTTTTTTTTAATCTTTTCCAAAGTATATCCACTTTTCTTTACGCAAAGTGCAGGAGTTCCCTCTCAGAACATGTACTAGGTGGTAACATTTCCTTACTCTTACATAGCACTAACTAGAGCAAGGTAACTGTAGTAATTTCAGATTTACACTACTGTAAATTAGAAGAGCAGGTTCACATCTGATTTGTCTGAAGTATAGACTCTCTTCTCACACACTTACAATGTTATAGCAATGTCACTAAGATGAAACAACAGATTGTAAAGTCATAAAAATACATGAATTATCATAGTGTCAGTGCTATGACATAGCACTGGATTATCAGTAAAATGATTTGTGTTCTTGTGTGCTCACAGCTCTTATCTTGTTCACTGAAAATAAAAATGGTTGTTGCCGAGTACTTTATTTCAGAATCCATTAGGCAGAACTTGTTCCTAAAAAATTGGAGAGTGCATCTCAGAAGACTGAGAAAAGGACAAGATAGGTTAATGATCATATTTGCGATTTCATCAACTCAGAAAAATGTCAGTGTTTTGCTCACACTTCAAAACATGGAGTTTGTCTGTTGGTACCAGAAGGATCTCTCCTGTGGTACAAGACACTTTGTTTTGTGAACTGGTAAGCATCGGTCATCTTTTTGTATCTTTCTTCCCCCTTACACCAACTACCATGTGTTCAAGTGGCTGACACCAACCTATTTTGGATACTTACTGAAAACACTGAAGAAAAACTTCCTCTAAACTGTCCCTTTTCTGTCCTAGTCAGAAAAATCTATTCCGAGATACTACCCTTGTGCACATTGCTAAGGTTTTCTACTAAAGCAAAAATGGGGAGAGAAAAAAAAATAATGCTTTTACTGACACAGAAAAAGCAGTATAGCTATGAACACAACATGGAGTCATGGCTCGTACACCATATCCCTTGGGAACCTCTATTGAAATAACATGAACAAAATAAAAAGTGTACTTATTTTGCTTTGCCTTGTCTATCCCTCACATTTAGAGGAACAGCAATGGAACTGACCAGTTTGTATTGCAAGTGAGTCTGTATTGTCAGTAACAATGTATAAGTCAGAATGAGTACATAGGCAGCTTTCTGGTGAGACTGTAGAACAGGCAGGCAGAAAAACAGACAGTTTGTTAATAGAGCAAATTGGATTAGAAACTGCCTGGACACAAATCAGGAATGATAAGCCACAATTTTCACTAACTCAACTAACAGAAAACTCAGTGGGTATTTTTGCAGTTTATTTAACACTGATTTATGTTTTTATTATTTATGGCAAGATAAACATATGAAAACACTCACTGTGGAAATGACAGAGAGACAAGTTGTGCAATGCAGGCTGACTTCATCTAACTATGATATTTTAACCCCTTTTTTCAGCACTGATCTCCTTTGCCTCCTGCCTAATGTTTTGCCTCCACTCTATTACCTAAGCACTTCATTAACTAATGCAGTAGGCTAACTGATGAATGTAGGAGATCCTGCACATACTTCTTCCTTCATCCTAGAAATTACAGTTTCTTTCAAAGCATTGGCTCTTTAAAGATGTTCATGCAGACAGTGAGGTCTAGTAATAGGATTAACTCTGCTCAACCAAAACAGCTATCAGCTGAGCAGACAGATTAACGAGATCATCTCACATGTTGCATGACATCTTCTTTGCTAATTACAAACAGCAATTTCCAAGACTACATTAAAATGTGCTATAAAGACAAGCTGAACAGGTAAGAAACAACAGCTTAAAACATTGTATTTCCCAGGCAAACTAAAAATCACACAGAACAATGAAAATGTTATTATTTGTAAGTGAGGGGCTGCTCCATAAGTGAGGGTCAAAATCCCTTCCATGTCCCAGACACATTTCTTTAACTGACATTTCTTACCCGGAAGTAAGAAGATCTGAGTTATACCGCTGAGGTGAACAAGTAAGGCCATATAAAACATATGGCAGGGATGTTAAATATCTCGCTTCAAGAAGCCGGTTAGCCGCTGCATCATACCCAATCTGTTTGTTGCAAAGCATCCTAAATCACTTCTTATACGCTTCCTACATTAAGCTAACAATTGCACTGCAGTCAACAGGTTCTCAGCAGATCTGAATGATCCATCAACCAGAAGCAGCTTAGATACAGCACTGTTGAGTCTGGCAGGGACTAAGTTAGAACCAGCTTGGATGTATCTCCACCACATTGTAGTCAGAAACCCACAAAATACCCACATCTACTGTGGCCCAGCTATTATAACCACAGAGACCCTCTTCCACATTTCATTCTCCTACTGAATTCACAGACAAACCTTACCCACTCACTTGCTGATGCAGCCAGGGTGGCACATCAAACCTCCCTTTCTCCTATCAGCTAGTTTAACAGGCACCTCTAACCTGCCTCCTAAAGGATGTACAAGTCACACAGTTGAAGTATGGAAAGATGCAGCAAGGCAAAGAGGACCCAGCTGTGGTCTTCCTATATTTTGTTGAAAGACGAGTAAAAGTTCTGGGAATATTCTCCCAGACTACAACAGCGCCCAAGACTCAGAGCTGCAGCGTACCATGCTGACTAACCAGGAGAGTAAAACATTCGTGTGGTGCCATTCTTAACATATCAAAGGCTACCGTTTCAGCTTGCAGTAGCGGATGGAGAAGTTATTGCAGCTTAAATCATCAGAGAAACCAGTCCACCCATCAATGTCAGATTCACAGGCTCTCATGCTTAGCAGTCTTTCAGCAGAGGAAGACAAGTCTCAAGATGCTTTGCTTTAGGGAAAAATAAAACCGTTCTACAATTTAGACACCAAATAGTTTTCATTTATCCTAGAGACTCTGACTGCATAAAGGCTGTCTAAGCATAAATGAAATTTACATTATGACAGCAGCAAAGGAGCTTAATTACAATGACAATATAACTCAGTCTAGCCATTGTTCTCATTGACTGTGCCAAAGATGTTTTTTCTGAATTTTTATGCTTGAACTAGACCCAAATAGCAAGAAAACCAGAAATCCCCAGCTTATAGTGGGGTTTCACAAGGGACTTGACCATCAACAGGTTGTACTTGAAGCATGTGACATTACAAATTCTTACATTCATATAGGGAAATCCACCAGCTGTAGACAACATTGGGATTTACAGATGAATGATCTGGATTTTCACTGTATGATCATTACCTGCTCCTATCACCCCAAACTGTCACCATTAATTCAGATACTTCCAGAGAAAGCTCAACAGCAAGTCCCAGCTTTTTAAATGACCAACAGGGTATACTAACATATCGTCCATTGACAACCATAACAGCTACTTACTCCACAGTACCGATCATCACTGAATATTTGTGGTGGCAGTGGATTGCCTTGCGCAGGCTGCCTATCCTCAGGAATATTTTTATACATCCATTGTCTTTTCTCCTCTGACATTGTGATATCCACTTCTTCAAACTCTATGCGATTGGCTTCCAGAAACCTCACCACATCTTGTTGCCTCTTCTTTATCTAGATGAAAGAAATCAATTAAAAAAAAAAAAAATACTCAGAGCAAGTCCACCATAACTCAGACATGCTTACAAACCTGAGAATATTCCTCCTCTCCTGTCCCACTTTCATGGGACAGGAAGTTACAAACTCAGGAAGATAAATGAGACAATATTTTTTTCAGTTTTAAGTTCATAAAAGTTAAACACTGTTGTTTCTTTACAAGTTGGCAAAGGTTATACTTCCTCACTTCATTTCTAGAAGTCTGTCTCTTTAGTTAAACTGTGGGAATTTCAGCCTTTAATTTCTAAAGATACTTTAAAAGAATTATCTGTATGGGACTCTTCAGAAGTAGGAATTAAAAGAGGTAGCTTGTTTACAAAGTCATTAGGGCCTACATTTTTAAAGTATACAGGCACCTAGAAATGCAAGGTAAGCAATCTGGCAAGTCACAGAAGATCTACTCCGGTAAGTATTCATTGAGATAAACATGCTGGTACAGCTAAAAATAAAAAAAAAACTCAGCTACACACATTTTTGTTTTCCTAGACGCCTACACATCTTTTAAAAATGCAGCTTGATGGTTCCCTGAACAAGGCTTGTTGAATCTTTAATTAAGAGTGTCTGTCTGCATAATACACATGCCTAAAAATAAGCATCATCTCATGTCTTGAAAATTAACTGCATTGCAAAAAAAATGCATGAGGATTGTACTAAATGTGATTTCTGCCCCTCAAGGAGATTATCATCTTTATACAAAAGCCTAACAGAGGCAGAACACCAGCAGTTTTTTTAGCTCATTGTAGCTAACTAAGATCAACCCTTAACTGGGGTTCATGCAGATACACTCAGGTGAAAACTACTTCTGCCTCAAATAGAACTCTATATCAAGATAGCAACCATTGAAATCAAAGTCTGTATGGTCAAGGAAAGCTACGTGGACTCATTCAGCTAGGTCTGCTCTGCATTCTCTTCAGTCCATACTGTACTTTTTGCATCTACTTAATGAAACAAATTATTTCAGAAAGGAATTATAAATTATATTCTGTATTTTTTACAGTTATCATCAACAGTGTTATTTGAAGACAAAAAATACAGCTTTAATAATTTTACAGTATTCCTGGAGTGTCAGATCCACGCAGTTGCTGACTGGCGTAAAGCCCAGGTGGATGAATCATGCCTGTGGGTATCATATGACCTAGATACTATTTGGAAATCAGAGAATTTTTAAAGTGCATGTGCTAGTTGTTCTTGTCATACAAGCCATTCTGTCTACTTAAACACACCACAAAAATACATAGCTTTTGGAGGTAATGCTAATGGAATCATTGTTTCCTTGAAATAAGAGGGTAACTACGCCAAGAAACTGCAAAGACACAGCTTTTAAATGATTGCTGTCTTTCTTAAGAAGTGGGCTGCATAGTAAATTTGTGTTTCAGTGTCTTACTCTTTTTCCTTTTCTTACATATACTGGTGGGGTTTTTTAGGCATATGTGAAAAGATCACTTGGTCATATAGAAAGGAGCTCTTAAAATTGTGTGCAAATAATGCATTATCAACAACAGCAAAATTACTGCAGCATCATCACTGCTGGTACCAAAGACAACATGCCTTTCACTGTCTCTGTAAAAATTGCAAAGACAAATTCTGTTGTTAATGCAGAAGTGAAAGACAAAAATATTTTCCTCTTTCGCCAAGAAAAGCTGAGAGGCTTGAAAGAGACAGACTGAGATTTTCTTAACACGAAGGTTAAGTATTTGTTCAAACAGAAATGAGACATCTAAAATGACGTGTGAGAGAGGTCATTACTTATAGTAGAGTACTGCTAAAACCAACACATGAATTCCCTCCTGCACTGGTCAGAGCAACCAGCAAAATACCTAGTGCCTGCACCAGCCCTCCGGCCCTGAGGCCAAATGGCATCATCTGGCCAAGTCTGTTAAACCTGCACCCTCTCAGAGCAGCTGCATGCAAACTGCACATTAGGAACGATCCCCAGCATGCTGTAACATCTAAATCATGGCCATGAACTGCTTGTGAGATTGTAAGTAAGCCTTGGCCAAAGCTGTCCGTGTTGGCAACCATTCTTCTAACAGGTTCACAGTACCAGAGAGCTCCATTGCTCAAGCCCAGGCCACATACCAGTGCACACGTATCTACATGAACCCATTTTCATCTACTGTCTTCCAGTAGTCTGTACACTGGGCACAAGCTTCACTGCAACTCAGATTTAATCAGATCCCTAATATTTTGCTGTTCACACCATGAGAATTCTTTCACAAACCCACGTTTTCTAATCTCTCCTTTTTATTTTTATAAAACTAATTAAGATGTTGAAGTGAAATAAATTGTGGGGTGGGGTTTTTTAGCCAGAAGCCTTGCAATTCCCTACACAACATCTGCACGAGTTATCAGCTGTGGATGTGCCAGCTGCATAAATTTAAACAAAATGCCCTGAAAATTTTTAGCCAAAAAAGTAGCATCTTCTCCTCCCCCAAGTGATTTGATTCAAGTCTGTAAACTGAAACAAGAGCATTAGCTACATTAAAAATCCTATTAAATTATGCCTTGTTGTTTAAGATGGATGCTCAGAGCATCTGCCACAATAGATGCCAACTGATTATTCCCCAAGAAAACCACAGGACCTTTGTCTTCCTCTACAACTGGATCTGTGCCGCAGGAGTGCGTCAGCCTCACAATCCTGCCTGCAGCTCTCATCTGTGGTTACTTTGAGCTCTAAAAACTTTCAGCGTTCAACCACATGAAACACTGAGGAAAGACAACATGACACAAAGAGCAATGTCAGTTCTCCCTTCCTCACTAGCCTACCCAGAGGATCTGAGCTCCTGTCAAGAGCCCAGTGCAGAAAAATACATCCTCATTTGCCAAACCATGGAGGTGGATACTTCAGTCCTCTTTGTGAAACTTAGCCTTGTACCTTGCTGCTTCCAAGGTTTCCTGAGTGTGATGCAACCAAAAGGAATCTGAAAAGAGTATTCATATAATCAGAGGCTACATCTTCAGGAAAAAATGGGTTCGCGGCTATTCATACATCACTTTGGGAAAGCATCTGTATTCTTACAGGGTAGACTGCTTTAGCATCAAAATATTTTGGTTTTAGTATGTTTCAGCATAACAGAAGACACTGTGAGATACACCATCAAAATATATATCCATTGTGAAGTTTCAGAGGAAAACACATTCCCTATTCAATTTTGTATTCTATAAGGAGACTGCAGCTTCCATACGTATCATATTTATCTCATCTCAAACAGGCAGTTTGATGTTGATTTTTTTAAAGCTTCCTTGTAGTCAGGAAAGAGTATTAGCCATAAATACAATTTGGAACAGGTAGTATCATCTCTTTTTATTAAGCAGTGACTCTGACTTTGAAACAGAATTGGTGTCTCTTTACATAATATGATCCTACTCTAACATGGTGAAGAAAACTCAGAGCTAATCATAATAAGATGTTTATCTCTCATATTTTTAGTAGGCTGATTGTTTTCTGAACATCATTTCTCTGGGGTTGGTTTTACTGTTAATCTATATTTTTATTCACAGAAGTAAGACAGGAAAATCTCCCAGGGACATCTTCACTTTATCACACTATTTGAAGCTGGCCTCCTTATTAGGATTAAAAAGCAGAAAAATAGGATGCCCATTTTGACATACATAACTGTTAAAATGAGCTGATCACTTGTTCAGTAGCCTGATTTACAAAAAAAAAAAAGTCTATCTCAGCTAAAGTATCCCGGCTTTCTCCCCTAGTTTTCATTTCTTTATACTGATTTGCAACAGGTAACAGGAGGATAAGCTTTCAGACTGCTTTGAAGAAATACTTCAAAGACATCCTCAGGCCAGGCCAGGTGGGACCACTGGGATTACCTGTTCTGACCTTCAGCATCCCTGAATTAATACCTCTTAGGAGCAAAGAGTTTCTTTGGATTTTTTTTCTCCCTAAGCTCCATTCCTGAACTGATAATAACAGGGAATGTGATAGTCTTTGCAGTTTGTTCCCATAGCTAATCAGCTGCCTTCACATAAAATATTTGCTTGCTTCTGTTCAGAATTTGCCTCACTTCTGGCTTTCAGTCACATTACCGTTTACATCTTTGGTCAGACTGAAAACTCTTCTGTTATA
>VZSZ01010958.1:150069-168869 GCA_013398815.1 Ibidorhyncha struthersii | reverse complement strand
AGTATAAAGATAAATCCAATCTCTCATTTAACAGCTGAATAACAATGTTACCATCATAAATCATGTTCAGATTGGACCAGAAGTTTAGCAAAAGCAGATCACATCCTCTATTCAAAATTACCTGGAAGCTTCTCATTATTTCCAACAGATCACAATTTCCTTCTTTTTTTCCCCTCTCTATGCTTCCTGAAACGGTTTTGAGAAGGTCTTCTGTAGTCAGCAGGCAAGCCTTTCTACAGCTGCTGAATGAGAAGAGCTTATCTTGTGGTTTCTCCATTACTACATGGCAGCAGTATTTCATTATTCTATATTATTTTAACCAAGATATTCAATACACTGAAAAAAATCTCACTAATTCAGGATTTATCTAGCCCAGATAGGAAAAATGAATACTACTTCTACTATACTACAGGCAGATAACTCAAGGAGCAGTATTAATAGGACCTGTGAAATAGCCATGATTAAAGAGAACTGCTCTGCCTTATTTCATTAGCCCAGTTAATATAAATGGGACAAAGATGACAAGTCCTCAGTTCCAAATGTCTTCAGGGAGTCAGCAGGCATGTTGCTGAGTGTCTGGTGCCCACAAAGTGGACACAGGAGTTTGATCTTCTGCTGTAGACTCTAACCCCCAACGTTTGGAGACAAGGCATGCCCTGGGCTTCATTCCCCCTGTCTGCAAGCGGAGGGAATGACAGCAGGTACCATTCGGTGCATTGGCTGCTGAGTGAGATGTGTAGCACTGACTGTCCTACAGCCTTGTCACCCTGGAACTGAAGGGACCGAAAGCCTAACCTGAACTGTCCACTCATTGCAGACAGATCCCAAGAACAAATAGCCTGCTTTCTAACACAAAACTCCACCCCAAAAAATATTCAGACCGTACGTGATGAGAACAAGGCCTTATGATGAGGATCTTCTAAGCTGGCTTGTTAGACCACAAACACATTTTAGAAGTCTGACATTTAAAAAAACAAAACAGAATGCATGTCTAAGTCCACCTCTTGTTTCACAGACTGGCATATGTCTATCCAGACCTGCGCCAGTAAAGACAGAGGTGGTCCTGCTGGTTCCCTTCTCTTTCAATCCGATTACTCTTTCCTGATGCCTGCCCTTAGTCCAGAACTGCAGCAGCCATGTTATCCACTCACCAACTCAGCTGAAAACTGAATGTATTGCATTTGGCAGGGGCACCTTTAGGGTGCAGTTTGATGATACAGCTAAGCAGATCTCACCACTGGCTGTCACTGAGATGACACAATGTTCCTACCTCCTGCCAAGCAGCTCCTGCAGCTTTCCTTGCACAAGCATAATGCAGGAACCAGGGGAACAGGGGAAAGAGCATCAATAATGTCAGCACCGCAATCTCATCAGTTTATATCAGTAGCAAAACCGCACCCTAAGAAAGTGGCTCAGCAGAAGCTGAAGCATGACCACCTACAGGTATTTGAAATATGAACTGCATAAACAGCATCAGTGTTATATAAACACAAGTTCCAGCTCACTCCCACAGCTGGAAATATCAAACAGGAGCCTCTGCCTTTACAAGTCATAGAAACGTAACCAGAGGGATTATTGCAGTGTAAAATGCAGATGTAATATAGTTACTGCAGAGGATTACTAATCTTCACTTCTCATACAGATAAGGCTTAACACATACTCCCAGATAATGAGATACTATGCTCTACCAAAGAGATGCAAGCCATAACCACATCGAATGAACAGAACTCTGAAGTGTTAACTGCAAACCGATACATACCTTCCTTAGAAAATCGAGGAGGCAATGCCACTTACAAACACTAAGCAACATCTGCATTCTTTTCTTCTGTTTCCACTATGTTGCTGCTTTCATACAGAAGCAATGAAAAACGATCCCACACATTCACAAGGCTGACATGCAAATCTTCATCGTCCTGTTACACTTGCAACCTGTAGCGACAGAGACGTTCTGCCAAATTTCTCTTTCTTTGCCTGGTTTAGGAAAAGAGAGCACAACTGACCCCTCGCAATTTTTATCACAGAGAGATGGCAGTGCTGTGACAGACCTTTACAAAGGTTTGTATGATTAATTCATTGTTCTTGGCACAGGAAAATAAAACTCAGCTATATACAAAGGGAAAAAGGAGACGAGAAGCTGTGGTGAGGTGAAGGAGGGTAATAAAGAAGAAATTTAAAAAATAAAAATAAAAAAAAAAAACAGCATTGAATAACTATTCCCAAAAGTAAGTGGCTACGTGCTGTAGCAAACATTACATGTGATAGAAGGAAAATACAGTCTGTCCTCAGAACAGACCTCCAAATAGCTGAAAACACCTTCAATGCTTCATCCTTAAGGAAATGTTTCAACATCCTAAAAATTGACCACAGAACTTTACAATCTGAAAAGAAATAACAGTCTCTGAACAGGGGACGCAGGCAGCCTGCACTGCCCTGATCGCCTGCTAGCAGCAATCTTCCGCTTGCATACAGAGACATAATTAAGGACACGCCATATGAAATACTCTCTTGAACTGGGAGGGCAATCTGTTCAGCTTTATGCAAAGTGCGTGCAGGTCCCTGGGAGCTGCTGAGACACTGCTTAGCCAGGCAATCTGCACTCCTTTACCTCTCTGCAATGTATGTATGGTATCTTTGAAAGAGTCAAGTATTTAAGAAGTGCCATTAAAATGTGAGCCAGATGTGTTTTTTTTTGAAAGACTCCTAATCACAAGTAGTCAGCAAAGAAAAACATATTATTTTCTTTTTCTATAAAGCTATAGAAGACAGTAAACTGCTCCATGCCCAATGCCCGCTAACCTCATATTTTCCTTGTCTGATGTTGCACTATGATAAAAGGCATTTAAATCTGTTTCTGTGTATTTGTGTTTACTACAAGCTGAAGGGAAAATTTTCTTAGTTAGTTTGTAAGAAACCACAGTTCTCTGTGCAAGTAACATGGTAACACTCAGAAACACAAAGGAGTCTTTAGCAAGTACAAATACATCTATCACTGCACAAAACAAGAGATGGTGGGAGGTTGCTCAGGGGTTTACCTGGTATTATTTCAGTAAGCACAAAAGGAAAAGGAGAGACAGATCTGGAACAAGGGGAAAGACCAAGAAAGGAAGAAAAGGTTCTACAGAAATATCAGCTACAAGCAGTGCCGTGCAAGGGCGCCTTTGAGCCGTGTGCAGCTGAGAAAGCCTCCAAAGTCACTCCCAAGTCTACTTCTTTTGATTTCTTCTGTATTTCAGGAAAAAAGACTTGCCAATGATGTACACAAATGAAGTAGGTGATTCTATTATCATTTTCTTCTTGAAGTAGAAACAATGTGTTCCTACAGTGTTGAAAATCCACTTACATGTGAGTCTCTGATGGACTGGAGGAAACCAGATGCTATGAGACCCAAATCTCAGCTTATTACTCCCCAACAAAAGAGTATGAATAGCATTGAAGATGGATATATATTCCAGTTAATGACATGAATTTGTATTCTGTTGCATGAATGCGAAACAAAAAAAAACCCAAAACCTCAGCATTACCTGTGGAAATAAAAAATGGCTAAAACAAAGTGAAACTTGAAGACTGCAACAGGAACTGAACCAGAACTTGGAAGTCCCACTGGACAGGCAGGCAACTCCAACTCAGAGGGACCTTGACGGTCTAGCAGCCAGATGACTCCATGCAGACTGAGGCACATAGTGAGAGGATTCCCAGCCTAGCCTGGCAAGCAGCAGCCTGGCAGACTGAAGGTCAGGATGCACCGTCAGTTGTTCTAGTAGGGAAGCTTGGAAAACCTACTGCCCGTTTGGATTGTAACCTACAGCAAGGGCTCCATTCTGTGGAATTAGCCTATCCTGAAAACTTTTACCTTTCTATTTGACAAAATGCACGCTGGAAATTATATTTGTGCTACAGATACAGCATCTTTCCCAGTCATAGGTATTTTCGTGTGAGGACACCGGGAAGGCATACTGGTTCTTCTTCAGCTGGGCCTCTAGCTAAAACAGAGGGCAGATTACCAGAGCATTCTGGTAACTTGGTCTGTTTTTAAAAATGTCTCAGCCAACAGCAAGCCAAGAAGATTCAAAATTATGTGCCAGGACTTTTTTTTTAAAAAAAAAAAAAAAAAAAAAACAACAAACAAAAACCAAGGTTGGGGATCCCAGTGTCTAGCACAAAAGACGAGAAACTTTGAGCAGTCTGCAAGATTTCAGGGATTCACAGAGCATATTTTCAGCTATCAAAAACTTCTCCTGATGGAACCATCCTGCAGGACTAGAATAATTCATTTGCAAAAGACTAACAATTCAAACCCTAGCTGGCAGCTAACTTCTTTCAATAGATAGATGTTTTTGTTTGTAATTTGCCATATGTTTCAGTAATTCAAGAGAGTGGTTAAAAAGAAAGTGTTATTTTCATGCATTTTTCCAACAGAAACCTCTCAAAGTTGCCAGAGAATAATCTAAATCTCCTGCTTAACATTCCACATTTAACTCCTCCTCGTACTATTCTCTTTTGTCAAAGTGGCATATTTATAGCAAGTATTTTGCATCATGAAAGAAACCCTTTCGACAAGCAACATCTATCTTCCTTTTCAAAATGTATACTACGCATAAATACAAGTATGGTAACTGCAACCCTTATTAATTCAGCTACTCTTTAGTACCTCCTAATTAAATGCAAGTTGTTCTCTGATCTCCATCCTATGTTACATTTATTCATATGTTTATTTCTTTTGATTTCTGCAAGTTACTTGATTCTGAAGAATATCCTTTGGTTCCTAGCAAAGTCCCCGTTCAGCAAGGTAATCGAGAAATATAAAGTTCTGAACTACTGGAAACTCAGTCCTTAGTCCTGCAGTGATGAACAGAAAATTGACCTTTGAATCGCACAATTCCTCCTGCAGAGTCAGAAGAGCAGGGAATAGTTTGGTGTCTTGCACACCGAAGTCCAACGCTGCTATAGCTGAAAACCGTCAGAGGTTTAAGAGCTATGACTTTGTTAATGTGAATCAAGCTTGCTTGGTAGAATTATGATTTTGTGGAGGGAAGGAAAACACAATAACTATGTTTTGTTTCTATATTTTCTTCAAATATGTTAAATATTTAGTAATTGTTTAACGTTCACTGAAATAGCAGTGAAGAGAGCAGTTTTATAAGCAAGTTTTAGCAAGTAAGCAAATACTATAATACTCGTATCAGTCAGCAGTGTGCCTTGGCAGCCAAGAGGGCAAACCACATCCTGGGGTGCATCAAACACAGTATAACCAGCCAGGCAAGAGAGGTGAATATCCCGCTGTATTTAGCGCTGGTGTGGCCTCACCTTGAGTACTGTGCGGAGTTCTGGGCCCGCAATTTAAGAAGGATGTGAAGGTCTTTAAATGCAGCCAGAGGAGGGCAACAAAGCCGGTGAAAGGGCTGGAAGGAATGTCCTTATGAGAAGCAGCTAAGGACTTCGGGCTTGTCTAGTTTGGAGAAATGGAGGCTGAGGGACAACCTCATTGCTCTCTACAGCTTCCTGAGGAGGGGAAGTGGAGAGGGAGGTGCTGAGCCCTTCTCCCTGGTACCCAGGGATAGGACATGCAGGAATGGTTCAAAGCTGCATCAGGGAAGGTTCAGATTTGATGTTAGGAAGCATTTCTTTACTAAGAGGGTGGTCAAATACTGGACCAGGCTTCATAGAGAGGTAGCTGATGCCCCAAGCCTCTCAATGTTTAAGAAGTATTTGGACAATGCCCTTAATAACGTGCTTTAACTTTTGGTCAGCCCTGAAGTGGTCAGGCAGATGGCCTAGATGATCATTATAGGGTCCTTCCAACTGAAATATTCTATTCTATTCTAAATTCTGCAAAGAAAAATGGAAGTTTTTTAAAAAAAATAATCCCCCAACAAGAAATTCATACACATTTCCTATTATGTAACATGTTTATCACCTAAACTTTTAAGATCAAAACACACAATTGTCTTTTTATTTTTGTGACATGGTGAGTCAGAGCACTGAAAGTGTTGTGAACTAGTTCTACGCATTTATCAGTCACATTGTTTTGTAACAATGAATAAAGCATCCCCAGCTGTATTTTCTGTACTTATTGCTAATGAGCTATAAAAGCAAATTTCTTGGCACTAAAAAAAAAAAAGGTCATGTTTCTTTCTTCTCATTAGCTTTAAGCATCAAAACCCAGTGGCACAGGCATATTTATCTGTTAGAATGGATAAAACCACCTAGCAGCCCATGAGACGTAATAAGTAATTAGCCCTGTTTTGTCTGGGTGGGGTCTCAGTTCTGTTAGCTCAAGTTATAAGTCCCACTGTCCACCTCCTACCCTACCTGAGAAGCTGCACCCTCTATACTTTGTCACTCAGGACCCATAGCCTGTTACACCCAATTGCAGCTCCAGCTACTTCTGAAACAAGAGCTAGTTGATGAAGACTGAGGAGCCCTAAGATGCCACATGCAGCATGGAGTCTCCTGACAGTATGGCAAAGCTTCAAAGAGACATTAAGGCAAATTCCAAGACTACAGTACTGCCTAGCCCAGCAGTGGCATACTGGGTTTCATGGAGAACCCTGTTCCCACATAAACACAAGGTCATGTCCATATTTCTTCCACACAGCTACTAATCCCCCACGATGAATTTGAGAGAATGATTGGACACTTGGAAAAAATATCTAGCCTTTCCCTAAGAAGGACTATGCTTGTATTTATTTGTTTACTCATCCTGAAGGATCTGAGCGATTAGGATTCCAAAACTCTCCAAACAATCTGAAAAACAAGCTTGTGAAATAAAGCTGTCAATACTTTTATTATTTTCTCCTGACAGCTACTATCCACACAGCACAGATGTGTCATTCTGCCAACTACAGATATACACACCCCTGATAATGCTTTAAAATAACAGCCATAACAGCAGTGCTAGTCATTCAGAATTTGTTGTGCTAAGTTTTTAGGGATATTTACAGCTTTTCCCAGAAGTATATGACATAGCAACAGAAAAATGCATTTGTGGCTTTAGACAAATGTCAGATTTCAGGTAAAATTAGACTGTATTACTGCAAAGTCCTATCAGTATGTTTTTATAAGGCTAGGATGATGGAGTTTGTTGATATCATTCTCTAAACTAGGGCTGACTGCCACTGCTATTATTCAGATCAATAACAGAATTACGTTTGACTCACTTGAGAGCAGAACGAGGCTTCCAATTTTGTTAACAAATGTCAATGTTATTTCTCTTTCAACAAACGCAGCTACATCCGTGTAGCTTGTGTGTTCTTGCAGCTCCATATGTGCAAATTCCCTTTTATACTTCTGCAGCCCCATTTCTTAATGACTAGCTGCATCTCCAAACACAGCAGCCATCTGATTATTATCCCATAAACTGCAGACAAATCTCCTGTAAGGTCAACAGGAGTCACCTCCACATAGACAAAGGTACCACTGAATACTACGCTGAATAAACCCACAGATTTTCAGACTCTCCCAGGACCTGATGCTGGGAACCTTTACCAGAAAATAGACCTTGCTGCAGGCAAGCCAGTCTCACTAGGTAGGAAGGGCCTGCTTGCACATCAGGGCCTTCAAAGCAGCTGTCTTCTCTGATCAAAGACTAGTTTTGTATCTTCTTTCTAACTAATTTTAGCTTCCTAGCAGGTTCCTACTGAAGAATTTGATGTTATCCAAATCCTTCAAATGCTGCTCCTGTCTCTGCCTCCATATAAACATATCAGATCACTCAGTTAGAGATGTTTCAGGAAGACTGTCTGACCTTAGGAGATGCAGATCCAGATCAAAGGTTTAATGCATGCTTGAAATGTGTTTCTTTAGATTAGACAGGGATGATAATTTCACTATCCCTGCAGCAAAGTAATGACAGGTTTCAGTTGCTGATGCTCCATTGTTTCTCAGATCAAAGGAAGCTTTCTTTCAAATGACAACACACAAAAATTTACTTGCCGTTCTCTGGAAAATGGACCCTAATTAAGAAGCCAGTCTTTATTGATTTGTAATGTTACTGTTAAATTGTGCCAAATAATCGCTCAGAAAGGTTTTAATAGCACAGATAATACCCAATATGATTCTCTGCAGCATACAAAAATGTCAGGAAATAAAACAAATTTGTGAACATTGTGATGGAATTCCCACCATTAAATTCTGAGGAATTTTTTTTGTCACGTTCACTTGCTTTAACTGGGATCTATCCAGTAATTCAGAAGACCCGTGTTACATAGAAGATTGGTGAAAAGGATCACAACAGGCCATATCTCCTAGCATGTGAAGATAAACAAAGTTCTGTCTTTTTGTATAAGCATAAAAAGCCAAAAGCCAACAGGAAAAACCTACCAATATGTGTGAAGGGAACATACACAATCAAATGTTTTGATGTGTATTTAATATGGAGTACAAGTTCAGGGTTTCAGGATTCTGCCCGCAAAGAAAGGCTCTGAGGGTAACTCTGCTGGCAGTTTGCAGCAGAACAATCCCATGAAATGGGACGTTCATAAAGCCAAAAACTGTGGCTGTTTAATGCTTTGTTACAAGCAGAAGCTTGTGACCCTCCTCTTGCCAAAAGTTGTCACGACTCCTGCAACACTGGCAAACCTGGACATGTCCTGGTGCTGCAGATGCTCAGTTTCACAGTCCAATGTATTAGTAGTACACCTTCAGCACCCATGGAGGCAAACACACAAGGCTGCAACCAAAAAGACTAGAATGCAGGCATGTGTTCTGTCCTGCAGCTCTGCAACAAGCAGAAGAGCAACTCTGAAGTTATCAGCAGTGAGGTCTTAAACTGTCACCACTAGCCCTGTAAGAGCTCTCAGATAAAAATCTTCATAACATTGTTCACACTGATGTTACCTTTTTTCCAAGGTAGGAAGGGCAATATTTATGCCACTGTATGTTCCCATTAGCCAGCACAATTATATTGGTGATTATCTTATATAACTATTTTGAGGTTTTGTAAGCACCTCATTATCTGAAATAAGTTACATAAGTAAAACGCTTAAGTGTAGGCCAGACACATGGAATAACAAAGACAGCTGAGGAAGCACTGTGCTTTTAGCACTCTAGCTTACACGGAAGACGGGGATCCATGGTTACAATTCCATAAGGTCCAGCCATTGAAATAAAGGAGCAGTCATTTTTGACAGGGCCTCAATAGATGCTGACATATCTTGAGCAATCAATGTGAGGCACCAGGACATTATCTTTATTTATCTTCTGGGGATGCAAAAATCAGTGGTTTACTTTTATCACTAATATATTAGCATCTACTGGTGGTTAAGAAACATGCACACACATATATACAGAAATAAATATACGTAATATATACACACTATATATAAATATATATTAATATATATATGTGCATGCAAAAATGCACATCTACATACATATATTCAAACAAAAGGCAGGTTGATACGTTTGCAAAGATCACTCCCAGACATTAACTTCTGCAAGTTTATTCCTCACAGTAAAATGAGAAACGTCTTGCAGTTTTCCATGTTGCCTTCCTAGGAACAGTGGGGATTAGTTATCCAGAGGTAATGGAGCAAAACCAACAACAACAAATCCTGGAACTCTTAACTGTCAAGACAAGCTCTATCCTACCCAAGGGAGATGGGTAACAACAGAAGGGCATGCTGTTACTGCTTAACATGAGTCACCGAAAAACCTGTGTCTCCCAAGAGCTTCTCTTCATAAATCAGCTAGCCAGACAGTTACTCCCCTTCCTCCACGCCAAATTAAATTACTTTATAGTGAAGTACAATATTAAATTTAGACTAAATAAAGCTTGTTTACTGTTGTAAAATCCAGTTGTTTTTCTCTTCCCTCACTAAGAGATAGAAATAACTTGTTTTAAGAAGGTTCCTCATCATTATAGCTCTTACCACCCCAAAAGGATATCCACATGCTTTAGGCTCAGCCCCTTCAGAGTGGTGATAAATAACTCCTACTGTAAAGTAGCACACCTGAATGAAAGGACTGCCACAGCCTTCAACAGAAGTACCAAAAGATTTCACGCAAAATACTTCACACATGGAAGCCTAAAGCCCAAGAAAGACAAGAAAGCAGGCTTTGTATCCACGCAGTCTTGCTATGAGACAAACTATGTTAAATGAGTTGCCTGCACTATGTTTGTATCTCAGTCATCCCTTCCTCCCAGCCAAAGCACCTGAAGTTCACCAACATGTTTGAGTCATTCCTTGAAAGATCAAGTCACACCTTGTTCACCTACATGAGCCTCACTGAAATTAATCTGATGTTTGGGTTTAGAATGAGAGTCAACAGTGTCTTAGGTTTCTAAATTGACTCTGTTTGCCCCTCCAATGGGTGCTGAATGAAGAACATACCAACCCCAGGAGAGAAGATTAAGGAAAAAATCTTATGGCTACTAAGGAACTCGGAAGCTCTTCCAAGCTATTGCAGCTAACTGCAGACGATTTCCATTGACAGGTAAGAAACACTTCCACCACCTCTACATTTCCCCTCATCTCGCCAAGAAGGAAATCCACCAACTTAAGGGACCTGCAAAATGTTAACTATCTCCTGTAAAAGCTACCAAACATTAAACTGGTAAAAAATACTGACATACTGGAACACGACCACAGTTTTTGATACAGTAGATTTCAACTAAGGATAGACTCCAAGGACTACAGCATTTCTGTGTTTATTACTCTTCTTATCGAGCTTTCACACTGCAAGCAAAATAAAGATCGCAGATGTTCATTCTGGATAGACTCCTTTAGGAGGCCAGCACTTGAGGCTGCAGGTGAGGAAATGGTTGCCCTTAGTGTATTTGCTAGTAAAATGATAGTTTAGGTTACGGGCTTTGTGATAATTCTTTATCTCCAAACTGAACTCAGATTGCTAAAGGCAAAAGTGATCCTGACTTTATTCAGCATTTAAGGATGTTCCTTATTGTATACTTTGCTACAAATTCTTCTACAATTTCTTCTACATTTTCCTCTTCAGATAAATAGAAATGTCTGAAATAATTAAATTGGAAGATGCATTGTACAGAAGAGTACCAGAGAGAATCTAACATTGGTCAACTGAAACATGCTGCATTCTAGATTTAAATTTTGCTTTGATTTTAATTAAAATCAAAAGCATTCACAGAGCAAGTGAAATGGATTTATGCAACAGTATAATTGACTTTTGACAAGAACACTAGAAGCAGAATATTCAATATATCAGTTAGAATATATGATTTTTTTTAAGCTTTTACAAGTACTAAGAAGGGTAATTTGCTCTGAATAAATATTGTCCCATGACGTTGACAAGTTTTGTTTTCTGGGCTTTTGTACTATCAGGTAATTTTGACTAGTACACTTTCACACTTACTGGTATGTCTTCACTGTTTCTTGAATTTTATCTATAGATCCTTAAATTTAAAAAACGGGGAACCATTCAGCAATAGAAAAGAGATATAACTTTGCAAGAGCTAGTTATTTGTTTCTAGCCTCACTGTCCACCAGAATGATGGAAATTCAAGAAATTCAGTTTTCTTGCCAAGAACGTGGCCTGTAAGTCATGGAACTGGTACTTTCTTCCTATGGTTTGCACAAGGACAGAGGCTTAGGAGTCCAATACAACCATTCTACCAACAGTCTAGTTCTTTCATTTTAGGTTGAAGATTATACCCCAAGGTTCTTTTCTCCCTACTGCTAATGAGGACATTTTATGTTAGCAGACAGTACTTGAGCAATTCCAAGTTAGAGCCAGCAGCACTGTACAGTTTACATGCATGAATAAAAACATTTAGAACAATACACATTATTAAAATCCTGAAGTTTTCACACACATGAGATGCCATTTAGGTTTAATGTTAAGCATGGAAGCCACCTGGCTTGGATGAAAGCCCAGCTGGTCAATTAAAATGTTTTTACTAATTTTAACAGGCTTTGGATCACATCTTACAATTTCCTACATTAGACACCACATCCCAGTAAATGACTGCAGATGACAGGATTCGCATTCGCCCAGCACCGACTTGAATTCAACAGCCTTTTTTAATACCTCTTTTTACAAAAATACTTAGCTCCAGGAGGAAAAAAAAAAAAAAAAAAATACTGATGCTCCGGTGCTCAGCATATTTTGCCCAAATAAGACTTCTTGAAAAAAATAAAATCTAGAGAGGAAGTGAATATGTGACCTTGGTTTACAGAAGAATAGCTGAACAAGTTTTGGGAAAGCAGTTCTGTGATGCCCATATGTAATAGAATTCAACTCATTGCCCTTTGGCTGAGAAATATTTGTAGTGACAAGACATCAAGCCTGCAGTAGACTGCATATGGAAAACATGCTGCTTTCAATCTGATTTCACCAGGTTAAAGCTGCTGGTACCAAGAGCTCCAGTTCAGCAGCACTGAAGCGAGCAGTTGAAGTGATCCAATGTGTTACAGCATGAGAGCTGCCTGCCTTGCCCCTCTGCTGGAGTTTGTCTCTGCAGGAGCAATGCTGGCAGAGAATAACGTGACGATGACAGCTATAAATGTGGCAAGTTTATATGTTGATGTACTAGCACCAGACAACAAAATGGGGAGGACCAAAGAATGGCATATGCTTCATTCCCTACCTTTCCTCCTGGGTTTTACTCTCTAGAAAACAGACAGGTGAGTTATGTGCCCAAATTAAATTTCATTTCATGAAACAAGGTGAAAAACAGAAGTAATTCAAAAGTCATTTGTACCAATAAATTGCATGCAAGTTAATTATTATGGTTTTTTTTTTCATTATTGTAATCAAATTCAGTTATATATGACCTTGTGTAATCACTGACACTGTGACCAGGGTTAGGAAAATTAATTTCCAGGCTTTGATGATATGGGTGGAAGATTAAGGAGAATAGGTCACCATCTGTGAAGTATGTCAATTCAGGGGCTTGCACTTTGACATTTTGTACTCTACAGAAAAAGAGGCGAAAAAACTTTCTTAAAATGAACAAGTTGCTTTTTATTACTCATTTTATTCTTTCTAACCCATGTGAATATATTAAAAATAGAGGGCTAAATCTTTAATGAAAATGTCACTATATAGTTGTTAGAGACATTGAACCATACACCTGTACAAAGCAAATCAGGAAATGAAGAGTCAAAACACACACTCCAAACGGTCTTCAGAAATCCAGTCAGAACAATACCTCCTTTGAAGTTTTATGACAGCTATAATTGTAATCAAAGGTCAGTAATGGTCGTACTGCTAGTGACACTATGTAGTCTAAAGCGCGTTTTCCACGGTAGCATTATTTCTGACACAATCTATCTGCCAAGAAGAAATGTAAATATTTGAAAAGCACTAGAGCACACAAGCATGGTGCAACAGTTAGGTACTGAATACCATACACAGATGGTCTAAATTCCACCTGCATCCTTGTGATTAGGGTTCTCACCTGGCTCCCTCCTGGGCACGTTCCTTAAGCTGTCTGAAACACTGCTCAGAGGCTCTTGGTTCTCTCCATCACAAGGCAGGAGGCTGTAACTAGAATTTTGACTTCTTTGGAATACAGACTTGAGACCTAGATCCACAGAGGTTCCTTTGGGTGAGAAATAGCTAAATCCTTCAGTGCTGACTTCCCTGTCACAGTCATGAGTGAGGCCCTCAAGCTCCCTCTGCCAAACAGTCCCTGCAAAACAGGACTGACAGAAGCTAGCAAAGATGAATATGAGCCACCTGACCTGAAAATAATAAACCTGAGGAAGGATGAGGGAACTAATTCTGTCAGTCAAAGGGACTTGATCCAGAAAGTCCCCAGATCTCTCCTATGGGCACGATATAATTGCTATGGCCCAAGACACGGATACACATGACACTTCCTGTGACTGAGCAAGGATCCATCTTTTCTTCCAGTATTGCTGCTGTTGCTACAGCACTACTCTATAGGTGCACAACCAAAAGCACCACCATCTTGACCAAGTGAAGTGACACAGTACAATGTTCATGTGAGATTCATAAATCAGGCTTTGAGGATCCAATCCAACAGGTGTATCCTCAGCATGCTGACAGACATTAGGCAATACTGTAGTTATGCATTTAAAATACTGCTATTTCCCATGTAAATATTGCAGGATCACTTCTAATTGTAAAGATTATTGTCTCATTTCTGAAAAGCTAACTTACCTGCTGCTATGATCTGATTTTACAAACTTCTAATATTAAATAATCATGGTAATGTTTATAATTTGCAAAGCTTAATATTTTATATCACAGGTAGTTTAATTTCTGTAAATCACATGCTACAAGCTGTAAATCAATCCAAGCGACCACCATAACTAATACAGTTTTCACAAAAGGCACTTGTATCACTCAACCAAATCACTTTCAGTTTTGACTGTTGTGCTTTTGGGGTGCAGAGAGGCAAATAAACCCTGTTAGATGGTGGATGTTCTAGAAGTAACATATTCTAAATTAATCTATTCCACACCTCTCAGCAAGAAGCACATTCTTCCTGGGAAGTGCTATGAGAATGTTGAGTTACAATGACTGTACAAACAAGGGTGGAGTTGAAATTCATCGTTATCGCTAGGAGACAAGCTTAGCCTTAAGAATGTTAGCATTGTATTTGTCTTCATTACATTATCCAACAACACGTGAACCAAACAAACATGACTGCAACCGCGACATTCTGATGTTTTATACTGTGATTTAAAGTAATTCCAGGAAACAAAAATTCCAATTTGTTTGACCTCCATAACATGCTTAAACAAAAGCAGAGCTTTGGTCTCATAAAACTAATATTTGCCATAGAAACAATTTAGCTATAACTGCACCTATCTAATCAAGCTTCCTAGTAAAAAAATTCATAATTCTTTTCAGTAGTACGAGTCAAAGTCCAAGTTTTGGTCATTTTAAAAAGACTATTCACTTCAGGTTAGTGCTGTTCTCCCCAAACCTTCCTATCTCCCTAAACATGTTCTTGTAGAGAATGTGGCTAGCAGCACTTGCCCTAAATGGAATTGGTTTCAGTTATGAGTTTTTCACATCTCATGAACACACAAAAATTTCAGTGGGAAAGTGTTTTGCATCTCTCACCGATCAGAGGAGATTCTACCTGCTGTTCCATTATTTCGGTAACTCCTCTATAATATCTGTTCAGCTTAACAGATGAAGCTCCAAGGCAATAAATTATTACCACAGAGGAGAAAGTACAAGTGAGGCAGTTGTTTGAAGTTTCTCCATTATTTGAAAGCTCTTCAATGACACGCCCCTTACCTGATCTTCAGTCCTCTGACTGCAAGAGGACTGAAGTCTCCTCTAGTTTGACATTTCTAGATAACTGTAGGAATTCCAGGCATAGAGTTACTTAGCTCATACTACCAGCTTCTTGTCAAAGGTAGAGCTGCTTTAAAACACTGAAAACCATTTACCTGAGTCAACACACAGTAGAGTAGCACGAGCGTAAATTTTTATTGATAGACTGGTAAATGTGAAACAGATTAAATTACAGTCACCTTGGAATGAATTGATGAAAAACGAGGGCATAAACTCTTTCCTGAGAACAGTGAAGCACTGCTGAGGGAGAAGAGTAAACACTAATTTTAAAGTAGCCTTTCTCCTAAGCACAAAACAACACTGATTGTCCTTATCAGAGAGGAGTAGCAAAGCCTGCCTCCCCAGTCCTACAAAGAAGTGCTTGGAATTTGAGACACAGCTTACCAACAAGTAGAAATTCAGGTCAGAAAAAGTAGGAGGCAGTAAGGCTTGTAGAAACATGCCGGCCTGCCTGCCTATTCAGAGGCTTCCCATTGTGATTGAATTGGATCTGCCTAACGCATGCCTAAAACAACAAGAGGTTATTTAGAAATTTAGGGTGGTGAGGCACTGGAACAGGTTGCCCAGAGAAGCTCCTTCCCTGGAGGTGTTTAAGGCCAGGCTGGATGGGGCTTTCAGCAACCTGGTCTAGTGGGAAGTGTCCCTGCCTATGGCAGGGGGGTTGGAACTAGATGATCTTCAAGGTCCCTTCCAACCTAAACCATTCTATGATTCTATGAAATGTACACATACGCACAATGTCTCTCTGCTCCCTTCCCACAAAGAGGTCTCAGGAACTTGTCTACAGCATCCCTACAGGGTAAACCCCACAGTCCAGCTTCCTTAAACACCAAAGATGAGTGTTTCCACTGAAACAGCAACTGGGTTTTAGGATCTGTGAGCTCATTTAAGCTCATGAGGCATTTATATTCACAAGTTTTATTTTGAAAACCAACAAAAAAATAGGTACTACCATTAACCTCTCAGGGGACTAAGAACCTTCAGATGTGAGGAAGATGCTGCAGGGAGAAATCCAAGACCAAATGGAGGGAGGGTTCACGTTGTTCTTGGCTCCTTCTCATCCACTCCAATTATTTCCTTTTCTCATTCTTCAGAATAACCCCTAAAGCATCTTAAGTGCTGGACTCTTAGAATTATGTATGACTATTACATATTTTTGTTTCATTAGCACAAAATAAATTACACCAAATACCATGATCAATAAACATTTTTAAAGTTTCCAGGGAAAGTTATGTGTCTGCAAACTGAAGCCTTTGCTGACTACACAACCAGTATATTTCTCAGGAATGTTTCAGCCAAATGCCTCTCATTTGGCCTGGGCATTCTTCAAAAGGAGTCATACACAACGAGTTTAGCTCATTATATTTGCTAGGTAATACCTCTTTCACCAGTTAACATAAGGAAATTGCTGCATATTATTTTTATTTAAGCAAATCACTGTCTTTACCCCTTCCTCTCTGCAAACTCAAACCAGTCTTATTTGAGGCACAAAAAGGACAGAGGACTGAGAAGTGCCCCTGCTTTAACAGCACACTGCTGGCGAGGTACCAAGCGAAACCAAAAGCTTATCCTAGAGACTAGATGGACTTTTCATTTTAAAATAACAAGTAATTTAACAAAATATCTCTAGTGAGATTAGGAAACTGAATTGTGTCACTATGACTTGCTTTTAGTTTATCAGCAAATATTACATATAGAAGTTTTTGGTCAATTACAGCAGGACAAATAGTAATCTCGGCCACACCCACTCTCACAAGCCTACAGTTTGACTCAAGCAGACCTACAGGTGGAAATCAAACCACGGATTCCGATACTGACTTTAGCGGGAGACAGAGTAGGATCTATAAGGGGTACTCATTTCTCTAGCCCAGGAAATCATCCTGTCTCATGAATTGCACAGGATCGCAAAAAGTAGCTGAAGGCTGGAGAAGACAAGGAATTACATAATTCAAGCACTTTTTGTTTCCTCTCACTAATGTTAAGTTCCAGGAGGATGAAAATAAGTTTAAAACTTCCCTGTTTAAAGACCTGCAATTCAGTAACTGCCCTTTTCTCCAAATGCTGGTTCCCACATAAACAGCTGATAATAATTTTTTCATTGTCATTTTCCTTAATCACTAAGCTGTAACCTATGGACACCCCCTGCAAAGCCCACAGAAAAAAAGCCCCGGGGATGCGACACTGAGCACAGCAGGAACCTGGCCCATAATGAAGGTTCCTAAATGCTGTGACAACACAGATGAAGAAAAACTGACAGAAAAGAGACAACACAGCTCTAGTCCTGTGTAACAGTATCTTCAATCACTAAGTTATGAATTCTTCTCTGGCCAGGTTATACTCGGATGTACTGCTGTCTATACGAAGAAAGTTAACTATGACCAGTATGTAAAATGTTATCCCTATTGTATGTCATCTTCTTGTTATCCAACCCAGAAAAGAGTCAGCAAATGAACTGATGTTCCAGTTAAATGGCTTGTCTACTTCAGATTTAGTTTGCTGGGTTAATAGATAGTGAAGAGGGTCATATTGCTGCTGCTAAAAGGATATGTATCTTGCAGGCAGAGACAGGGAAAGGAGAGGGCAGAATCAAAAACTCCCATCAATAACCTATTTGCAGAGAGGTCAGAACGGGAGATATGCGTGAACTAATTATGTGGCCCTTTCCGCTGCCTTCAACAAAAACAAAACATAAAACTATGCATTATTGTTCAAGCTATGAGGCATGAAACAGAAACTAAACCTAGCAATACTGAGCTACCACAGCATGAGCCAACTGCCCATGCAGGAAGGAGATGTTTCTATTATGGATGCTTGATGAACATGGATTACAAAGTTCTGAAGATGCTCTATGTTTACTCGGTTGGCTACTGAAATGGATAATTAGTTTTTATTAGCTGTAATGCAGCCACTAAGCATTTTGAACACTTCATGCCAAAACATATCAGAACACATACCTGTCACCATGCCACTGAACTGAAAACAAGTATCACCCAGTAAAAGGCTGAAGGAAGTGAACCCACAATAAACCTTCAGATAGGAAAATACAGTGCTGCATCCTTCCTCAATGCAAAAATGCCCCTGCCATCACTGCTGAAGCATAAAAAATAGCAATTATATATAAATCCTTCTGATGTTTGTCATTAAAGACCAAATTCAGTAGAACGTTTACACTAAGACTGCCTTAACAGAAAACAGAGCTGTCACTTTACGTGAAAATATGAAAATTCATAGGTCACATACATAATTAATTCAACAAGACAAAGCTGTAAGAGCTGCAATTAAGCAGAGGACACAGTGACGCCTTTCAAACGCGAGTTTGAAAGGGGTTGTACCTTTCCCAGAGTATTCGCTAAGGCAGAGAGGTGCTACTGGCCCGAAGTTTGTCTCTAGGCTCTCCTGTATTTGTTCCACCTGCGGCAGTTGGCGGGCACCAGGGCAGCGCGGCCCTGGGGGCCGTCTCCCCCTGCACCGAGGCGCTCAACCCCCCCCTCCCGGGCGGGCAAGTTTCGCCCACTTTAATCACCTTTAAGACCCTTTAAACACACCCG
>VZSZ01010958.1:88254-150005 GCA_013398815.1 Ibidorhyncha struthersii | reverse complement strand
TGCCAAAGGCAATTTACGAACAAGTTACGCTTTAGCAGCCTTGGGGGGGGGAACGTGGTCGGTTTTGTCCCCATTGCACACGCAACCCCGGGCAAATTGAGACCCGCGCTTGGCAGCAGCCCACTGAGTCTCGAGTCCACGCCGGTGTGCGGGGCGAGGTCTCGGAGCTGAGGGGACGGCGAGCGGCGGCCGACAACACCGGGCAGCTTCGCCCCGGCGCTCTCCCCGGCCCCGGCAGCTGAGCCCCGGCCGCGGCGGCCCCCNACGCGGATCACCATCTTCACCTCATGAGCCACGCCGCCACCGCGGCGACAGGACCGGACGGGACGGGGCAGCGAGGCTGCGGGGACGCCGCTCCCCCGCACGGGACGGGGACGAGGCTGCCGCCCCCCGAGGGAGGCCGCCACCCGCAGGACCCCCTTTCCCCGCGGCGGCAACCCCCTGTCGGGCGAGCGGGGTCCGGCTGCTCGCTGACAGGAGGCAGGCGATAACGGCGAGAGGCGGGAAAGGTGGAGGCGGCGCGCGGGGGCCGACGGGGGCTGTAGTCCTCCCGGGGGGGGGCGGGACACGATCGGACACAGCCCGCTGGTCGTCGTGCTTCACCGGGAAAACCGAGCGGAGCCGGCAGCCCGCATGGTTCAGGCGGCCTTGCCCCCAACGCCCAGGGCTGCCAAGTGCCACCATTTGCCTTTGAGAGGCTTCTGCCAGCCTCCAGGTGTGCTGCCCGCAAGTCACAATGGCGCGTGGCAAACAAAGCGCTTAAATTCACCCCGTCCACCATCAAGGCGGTTGCTCCTCCCTGACGGCTCGGCCTGTTGGGCTGCTCCCGGTGCTCCTGCCTCGTGTGGAGCCTCTGCTCTGCTGGGCCCAAGCCCGAGCCCAGCCCTGCTGGCCGCCATGTACAGCAGCGAAGGGGTGGAAAATGGCGCCGTTCTGGAGAGACCGCACAGGCGCGTTCTTCTCAGGGCAGGCGAAAGGGGCAAGGCGAGGGAGGTAGGCCTCTGGGCGAGAGGGCTCTCCCACCCCATACGTCTCAAAGGAGCTAAACAGCGCTCTCTGTTTTCACTCCCGTGTATGGATGTACAGTTCTCAATACTGTCAGCTGTGGAACAGATGTTATTAATCAAGAGGATAAGCAGATAACCCCACATAACCCTTCATCAGTCAGCTCATCTGCAAGTGACTGAGGGGAATCCCTACAGCCCTCACCAGCTTTTGGGTCTGTGAGGACGCAGCCTGTCTTTATTTAAAATAGACTCAGAACCACGTAGCTGGCAGCCTTATACACACTACTGCCATCGTAACCCTCATCCCCTTACTTCCCTGCAGGCAGACAGATGGTTACTCGTTCCCTCTGACTAACTCTCCCTTCCCACCACCTCACCCCGATGGTGAGGTGCATGGGGTCAGCCTCCTCCACACCTTTGCATCGCCACCGCCCTCAGTGAACTTCCACCGTCCAGACTAAGCACAGACCTCGACTCACTGCCAAATACATCGTTAAAGCTTTCCTTACATTTTAACATTGGTCATTTGTTTTGAAATCCTGCAGGTCTCGTGGAAGGTAGCTAGCAAGAGCCATAAAAAATAATCAGAACGCTCAGTGCTCATTTTGAGCTTGATTTATATCTTGTGGAAGTCACTAGGAAGCTTTCCACTGACTTCACTGTCCTCAGGAGTGGAGCTCAATATCAGCAATATAAAGTCCAATCCTGTAATGAGAATTCAGGTTCCAGTCTTGCAAAGATTTATTTGTAACTATGCATTACTTTCCTTTCATGAGAGTGCTTGTTTAAAACAGAGTAAACTTCATCAGAGTAAACTTAGGTACAAAGGTTAAGATTTTCTGGCTTCAGTGCTCCTGCCTGCATTTGAGCGCAACTCTTACTGCGGGAACCACAAACTAGTGACCAACAAGAGTTTACTAGTTAATAGCTGCTGAACAACCAGAGAAAGGAGCAAAGGAGGCAAACTTTATTTATGTCGGTTTGTAAGGTAACTCTAGCAACTTGTTAAAACTCTATGATAGGTGAGTAATTATACGAATTTGCTGGAAAATCCCCATTACCGTACTCAGCGTATTTCCTTCAAAGTGCAGGATTATTTCTGACAACATATTTTCCTGTCTTTCTCTAAATTATCTTAAAAAGGTGGACATGTTTACTACCAATTGCTTCTCTGTTTAATCCCTGCTATAAAATACTGGGTTTGATATTCTAGTTTGGCCATACTGGTATTATGTGCAACAAATAGAATCAGGGCAACTCACTGCAGCTGGCTGTATTTGATTTTCTCACATCATTAATATATAGCATTGAATTATAACGTTAATAACTCCTGCCTTCTAATATATCTCTTAAATACAGCAAAACAGAAAAAAACATAGCAAAGTCTGATTCTGAAGGGTGCTGAACATCTTTAAGTCTCACTAAACAGAAGAGGAGGATGCTCCTACCTCTCAGAGACAGCCTTGACATATAACCAATAACCTAGAGAAACCATATGGCAATGGCACTAACCGGAAAAAGCATGAGATGTAAATAAGAAAATCAAGACATTCTAATGGAACTGTAAAAACTGTAACTAAGGTATTTTTAAGGTTGTTTCCTCTCTTTGTAAGACTCCTCTACTTTGTCAGCTCCAAAAGCCACAAATCTAGTCTCCTTTCCCATCTGGAAAACAAACAACTTTTGTTTCAGTTCACTTGAAATTCTGAAAAGCTATGGGGAAAAAAGAGGTAGTAGGAAAGATAAAACCAAGTAAAAACAGTACCCCTTAGAAGACTCCAAACCTACTATTCCATTTCAAATGCCCCAAACTGATCCCCAGCCAGCCAAGCAGACGTACATTTTTCTTTTCATTGTTTTTAGTCTCCCTTTTGTTCCTGTAGCCCTTGGGTGAGTAGACTCCTACAGCTTGAACTTCAAAACAGAGTCTGAGCAGCCAAGCTCATGGCCAGAGTTAATAGACCCATATTAAGCTAAAGTGCCAGAGCTCATAGAGATCTTCCATCCATCACACTTGACACAGCTTCTAGCAAACACTTCAGCATCCTTATTCCACACATATTTAGAGACAACAACAAAGAGCAGGAGGTTTCCTGCCTGCATTCAACTACTTGACCAAGAATGCAGCAACTTAATTAGTGTCCTTTCAAACACCCTTTGAAACAGATTTTGAAAAATCTCAAGGTGTATTTCAACGAACGTTCTTGTAATTCTCAATTTTTATATGTAAATTTATAATATTTCAGGCAAAATCTTGCACCTATAACTTCTCAGTATCAACTTTGCATGGGCACTGAGAATCCAGACAGCTTTTTCATTCCTCTCTTTTGCTAGTTTTTCCATACACATGAAGGAGCTAGTTCTGTCATGGAAGTAATCCAGAATGTTAGGAGAAAGAAATATTACACTGAGAAGTTGAAGATTTCAAAGCTTGTAGAGCAGCCTCTTACTTTACATGGATCCTAAGCAGAGAACTACTCCAGTACTCTGTGGAGGTGTTATGGTTTGAGAGACCCATAACAATTTATTGTCATTTAGACAATCATTCTATCACCCGATGGCCCCTCCCCACCTGGGAAAGGGAATCGGGAAAAACGGGAAACCCAGGAGTTGAGGTATAAACAGATTTAATAGAGTAAGATTAGATAATTAACTTTAATAGCACCAAAGAACCAATATTAATCCCAATACCAATACAGAATATGCAAAGATTATACTCAGCCAATTGTATCAGTAGGAAGCTGTGCACTCCCAGCAGCGGACAGCAAATGTCAAACACTGCTAGCACTACAGCTTCAGGAGGAAAGGAAGACCTCAGGAGTCCAGCACCAGGGCATGAAGTTCTCAGGATGGCAGCCATCAAGGGAGAGAGCGAACTTCGCACGAAACTTTCTAATTTATACTGAATGTGACGTTGATGGTATGAAATAACCCTGTTAGCTAGCCTGGGTCAAGTGCTCGAGTCTTGCTCCTCCTCATCCCTGCACCTGGTGAGCTCGAAAACACTAAGACCTTGAAACCCACGCACTGTAGCTGGCTAGAACGTAAATATTTTCACAAATTCAGACACTAGAGACTTCTAAAAGTGCAATCTTCCCAAGTATTAGAAGATAAGTTAGTCCTGTGTCGCTCAAACCAGGACAGGAGGGTAAAACCTATCCCACAATTTTGCACTTCCAGGTGTTGTACAGCTTAAGACTGGCCATCATCCTCCATCCTGCAGTCGCTGCTGGTAAATGTCCTGAGGCTGTACCTTTAAGTCCATTTCTGTTGTACAGTTCTAGAGGCTTGAAGACCAAATGGTGCAAATATTCAGTTAAGCAGAAGAAATGTGATAAAATAAAAATATTGTTAAAATGATTTATGAGCAGTTTTCCGTGTTTACAGGAGGTGCATACTGGAGTTGGAGATGTGAATTTATGGGGGGCAGGATTTCTGAGGATTTTGTGGTAAAAATGATTCATTGTTATGCCAGATCTTCATGGAAGATTAAACAGAACTTTGCTGCTGCTAAGGTAACAAAGAACACACAAAACCAAGGCTTGCGAATATGTGAAAACAGAAGTATAAAAGTACAAAAGTACAACCTCAGACAAAGAAGATTCTAATTATGATAAAGGTTTATTTGGATAGCAAGATGCAACAGGCATAGGAAAAAAATCCTGGAGAAATGAAATATTATATTCAGAACTGAAAAAGTGGTTAAGGTGGCTTCAACTCTCACCTGAAAGGAGCAGCCTCTGAGGCATATTAGAAGTTTTCTGGTCTGTGGTTTGTTGGTATCCATCAGTTATTTCTCTGAGTTCTGTGAAAAGTTGCTAAGAAGCAGTAAATTCACATAGAGTCTGCAACAATCCATATACTTGAAATTTCTAAAGGGGTATTTAGGACATTTTAAAAATCCTCAATATCAAAACGTGTTGAAAATTACTCTTTTAGAGTGTCATTAAAAGCTTTGACAGTCCTGAGAAATCTTCTGTGGTAGAAATGTGGCTGTCACGCCAGGGAGCAGCAAAAGAAGATAAACAGTAGAGAAAACAGAATACTCCAGCTGCAATAGAGCTACAGAGTATCGTCCATTGATCTTGCACTGCAGACCCCGAGAGAAAGTAGATAACTTGAAGGCTCTAAAACATGCAAAATGGCCAAAGTACTGTGATGTAAGTACTGGATTGTTCCATTTATTGAGTAATGGCACTCAGTGTGGTGGCTGATAGCCTGTAAATATCTTGGCTAGACACTCTTTGGAAGCGTATGAGATAATGCTGTTTGGAGCCTGATTCTCCACATACATCCTAGAAGCCACTGTATTTTTAAGGTATCAGTTTAATCACAGAAGGAACCTCCAGGGTACACTCTCTCAGTTATGCATAAGTGCCTGCAGTCATGGGTTGTGCACACTGTTACGACTCCTCCTCTACATGCACAGCAGGTCAAGCAGCTCCTAGTCAGGGATGCCCTATCCCTTGCAAAAATGGCTTCGGAGGTTGTGTAAATCACACTGGAGTGTCCCAATAATAAACTCGGTTTCACGCAGGACTCTGTTTTTTCCAGAACCTTGACTGTAGCCAGAGGTTTACATTCAGAGCATTTCACAGCTTTCCCCACTGTCAGATTTTAGAAATGACATCAACACAATTAGACACTGTCCCAAGGTAAAGCTTTTTCTCTTTTGACTTGAATTACTCTGAAGCTACTACAAAATGCAGGTGTTAAAGCAGGCTCTTGGAAAGAGACAGAGCTGGAACCATTTTGAGAAAGGTTTTGATTCTTCCATTCACAAATTTGTGGGATGTTGAGGAAAGCAGAAAGGTATGGCTGTTCTTGATTTCAGAATTATTTTTGTATCATCTCTTTATAACTGATAGCACACACACACAAAAAAAAAAAACACACAGAGAGCTGAGAAAGCCTTCCTTCATGCCATTTAAATCTAAATATATCAAGATAATTCCGAAGTTTTATGAGTCCATTCTTCTCAGCTGCTGCCCTTCAGTTGAAGTCACAATCTGCTGCCCTTTAGCTGAAGCATGACTAGTTGTTAGTATCTGTGGCTGCTTTGATTCCCTCCATGAATTCCTAATACTAAGGACCTTTGGAAAAAAAAAATTTTCCTGTGAAATTCATCATCTGATGTAGCTCAGTCATCTGACTTGCAATAACTGAACCTGGAGGTAAAAACATCTTTCACGCTCTGTATAAAATCATTCATCATTCCTCAAACTTACAGCTACATGGTGTAAGAAGTGCCAGAGTTCGTTTTGCACTTGCGTCTTTAAAGATCCCACCATTGCTGAAGCCGGCGGCTCTGACTGAGGAGCAGGAATCCAGGCAGGTTCCAGTCAGTACCCAGCCCTCTACCCCATCTGCTTTTTCAGCCCAAGGCATTGCAAACAAATCAAGCTTAACACTGTCAAGCCTGGTAAGCTTGCATTTCTTGGTAAAACCAAACTTCTGAGAAGCTTTCTCCATCTTTTGTTTTGGTTTTTTTTTGCAATTTAGGGGACAGATTCATCCTTATTTCTGCTAATTTGAGCGACATTTAGTAATCTACATTACTGCGAAGGGACGAGGGTTGAAAGCCCCCACTAATCTCATTTCCCCATCTGCTGTTCCAATGAAACTTAAATTAGTGAGCGCTCGAGATGCAAAGTGCACTCAGGGAGCAGTCACAGAGCATTACAGTCCTGCCAGCCCTTTCCTGAGGGATCTTCTGCCAAGCCCTTGGAAAAGCAATCTACCACCACATTCATTCTGGCCATTTTCCAGCTGGTTTTCCATGTCTGCCCAGTTCCACTCTGACAAGGCACTTTAGAAGATTCATTTCTTGCAGGATGCAGGAGAAGTGGGTCAGCAATAATATTTAGGTATACAAGGACAAACAGCGAGAAATCTTGTGGAGAATAAGAAGCAGCTGAGTACATGAATACTGGCAGCTCTCCTAAAGTGTACACACCAAATAAACTAAGATTATATAGTACTTAAGAGTTTTTTAGATGTTTCACATAAGGGGGGGAGGAATCTCAAACTTGGAAAGCTGACATAAATTTGAGGATAAAGATTACGCATGCACTGCATTTCAAGCATGGGTTCAAGCCCGCAGATGGAGGCCACGTTCACATCGCAGGAACACAAGACTGTACTTGGGCACAGGTTTGAGGTGGCCTTTAGGAACGAGCAGGGAAGTCTTTGGCCCACACTAATCCTCAGCTCAGAGCCAAAGGTGTCCCCATGTGCAGCGTGGGTGGCCCTGGCTTGTTCTGCTGGTCCCTGCCCTGTCATAGGTGTATCCCATCATTCTGGAGATGATATCAGGTGACTGGCAGAGCCCTTCCAAGCAGGCAGGATGCGTAAATGGTGTGAATTTAACTCCATAAAAGCAGCACAGATGGCTGCAGCCAACCCACCATCATCCTTCTAGACCAGGGGTGTACGGCCCTGTCAGCATTGCAGGTGTTGTGGGCAGAGGCCAAGGAGAACGAAGGGGTGGGGAAAGCGTGCAGGTCATGTTTCCCAAACTGGAGAGGGGACTAGCAAGTGGGAGCTGGAGTTGGTGGAGGGAGGAGGCAGAAAAGGAAAACGTGGCAGCAGTGATTGGGGATGTGCGGCACACAGGTTGTATCAGCCTATATGGGAACTGATTGCAATTTCATGAGCTGGTTTGAACAGAGAGGACCCCCTGCTGCCCGGACAGAACTGGAAGAAATGTGGATTCAGAGCAGGAGTGTGCTGGACGGAAACCATCTGCCTGGCCTGGCACCATCAGGTCAGCGCAGATACAACCTGTGCAACTAATGTGCTGAGCAAAGGAGGATGTAGGAGGCAATGTAAACAATGGCTAAACAGCAGCTAAGTAAATGAGAAACCACACAACTTCTCAAGTGAGGGGTAGATAAATCATTGCCCTTTCACGCATCGTATTAGTCTCAACCCAGGCTCTTTTGTGCTAAGCATGGAGCTGCCTGTCAAAGCAGATACACTCTGTATTCTTTAGTAAAGTAACCCTTCAAAACTTGCTGACATTTATTTATTCCTGTCAGATTTGTAGCATAAAGTTTGTTACGTTTTGCATTTCCACGTCCTGTTTTTTGCACCATGTTTTCCCAGACCAGGTCTTCAGCGCAGCTGTTACTCTGTCTCAGAGCTATCTGAGATTTATTGTCTACTGCCATAAAAGTACAGGGGAGGTAGCGGTTGGGAAGTAATATTTTTCCATAGAGAACTAATTAACCTATAACTGTTGCTCAGTTCTAAACTGCAAAGTGGTGAAAATGCTAAGTGGCTTTTTTAGCACTTCCAAACAGTTAGCTACAAAACTCAGTACTGTTACCCCTGGTCACACTTGACCTTACCAGCTCTTCTTTTCTGCAGAAAAAAAATGCATTCTTCATGTCCATGTTTTTCCATTAGGAGAACTGCCGGTTGACACAATAAGTATGTATTACTTTTGTCAGTGAAGGCACAGCTTAGGACAGCTTCCAGACTATTCAGAGCATGACTTGGATGGTAAGAACAAAAAACTAATTCAACCCGCTTTTTTTTAATTAACTGGAAAAAGATGGTGAGAGGCACACAACTGGTCTTCATCAGAAATCTGTAAAACAAACATGGCAAGCCAAATGAGAAGTTATGAGGCGTTATCAAAATTAATCTTGCTGCAAGGAATATTATTTGTTCGATTCATCAAAATCATCTTCTCAAGATACATACTTTCTGTTTTGCTAAGCAACAGACATATCATGCAGCCCGCGAGGGTCGAATCTGCTGCTGTACAAATGGCATGGCACGGGTAAGTATGTCAAGCTGCTATTGATTTTTTTCTAAATGTAGCTGGACTGAACTAGAATTACTTTCAGAATAGCAGATTAGAAAACTAGTTAGAAAACTAACGTTAGTTAGAAAACTAATGAAGGTATGGCCAAGCAACTATGTTGCTAAACCTAGCAGCAACCTTTTGCTCTCACATGTTTTTGGGGATTAATTTGAGTGCAGAATATGACCCTGGGCTATGTAAAAATGCTAAAGATTGGACTAAAAAATTAAAAGATAAAATGATTAAGGGGGTTGTTTAGCAAGTAGAAATACATCCCAAATCTTAAGGTTTATAAGAGCAACGCACACAAACTAGCCTATTTTACACAGCATACCTGTCTCAATCAGAACTTGTTATTTTAGCCATGAATTGGCCAGCATAGGCTGCCTCTGGATAGCTCCTGAAAAAGAAACTACAATTTTTTTATGAATTTTTATGACTTACCTCCTTACTTGTATAAAGAAAGTTGTCTTTTGACCGCAAATAGACAAATATGATACCACAGCTATTTCAGACCCTGAGTGGGTAAATATCTGTGATGCCCAGTCTATTTTCTACACTTTAAAAACCAGTTCTATTTAAAATAACAGGAGATAACTTTGACTCAATATTAACTTTTTAATGTTGATGATTGCAGCCTAGGGAGGTCTGAGAAATATTAAACCCACCACAATGGCTACTTTGGTATCATAACTGGATGCAGCATTTCTTAAGGAAATCTAGACAAAAGGCCGTACAACAGACCCTTTCTCAGAGTTTTTGGGCTACAGAATAGGCTGCAGTGGAGGCCAGTGTCAGGGGTTCCTCCTGAGACCACTCACATCATCAGTTGATCAAAGACCAGGAAGGGTCCAGCAAAGACCTCATGGAAGGCTTCACAGAAAGGAAAAAAATGGTTTCATATGTCCACAGAGCCAGTTCAGCTTCTGCACTTTGATTCACTTGCCTGCCTCCCCATGTAATTGCTAAAGCCTGTATCTGCAGTCCTTACTCCCATTGAGCAGACCTCACTCAGACAGTGAAATAAATGGGACTATCTGTGTGAATGAATGATACTCGGCAAACTGGGTGGCAGATTCAGGCTGTGAGATAACAACCGTGAATCAATGTGAACTCAAACAGCAGACTTCCCTTTGGGATATGACTGGTGAGGGCCTCACAAACCTTCCACAGCATGACCCAGTGGTCAGATACTGACCTACATGCCAAGAAGCCTGGGTCGATTCTGAGTTGTGCAGCCAGTGTAGCAGGTATGTCTTCTTTTAAACCATTTCTAACAGTCTCCCTTTCAATATTTCTTTGGGGATCTTTCCATTTGGTCACTCACTGGGATGCAGCCATTAAGCATGACAAGCAGTAGATAATTGTTAGTTGTGGTTTTCATACCTACAGACATCTCCATCTTGCCATGATTCAGCTTTACCTGTGGTATCTTCACACTATTCCATGTTGCTGTCTCTTCCAAGCCTGGGTTGTCTCGCCTATTTATCTGAAAGCTGCATCTAGATGTTGAACCGAATGAGACCGATTTTTATGTGACTTGGATTTAATGAAGATCACAGTTGAAGATGAAGTTTCTCTCATAGCCTGGAATCCACGTATTAAGAATAAACCCCTTAGGGATTCAGGGCAAATATCTTGTGAAGCTGATCAAAAACAGTGCCGTGAACTTCCCCGGGAACTAAGGGCTATTTATATTTCTTGGTACAAGTTACACTAACAAATAAATAAAACCAAGTGAACTGGGTTATAATATTTCTCCTATGTTGGGAGCTCACTGAATTCCAACAGAGATAGGAACCTTTGTCAGTGAAGGAAACCTTTTTTCTGTCCCACAGAAATTCATATCTTGCACTAATACGGGAAATGAAAGACTGTTCCCAAATGGGTTTAGTGCCACAGAGCTGGTTCTCACACAGAAGCAGCTCTCTTATCCACAAAATATTAGTATGGACTCATTAGATTGGAATTGCACCTGCCTACATAAAACATTTTATGATATTTGCATTCTTTGGGAATTTATGAGATTAGAGGAGAAAACAAAAAAAAACTGCATACAGTCTTAATCTCAGCTCCCTATTCTCTGGTTTCTTCTCTGACCTTGGAGTTTTTTGTAGTATTGATTTGTAGCATTTCTAAAATGTTAGTTCTTTCCTAAAGGTTTTGCTGTCCTGATTTTTTGGAAACTATTTCGCACTTGTTTATTTTAATGGAAAATAAAAAGAGTTTGTTTTAGTTATAATGAAAGATTCATAGCTCCTGCAGATCATCCAGGGACGCCATTCATAGTTAATGATGAATATGCAGTAATAAAACATGAAATGTTTGAAAGTCAACAGTGATGCCTCTGAAGGTAGATCTTTGACAAAAATTGCTGACAGCATCAGAAACCCTCCCTCTATAAATATATATTCAAACATATTAATTTCTCTATTTATTTTTTCCCTCTCCCTTGCAGATAACTTCTATATGTGCAGTTTCAGGTCAATATTCTAGCAAGACGACAGTTTGTCTATAATTTAATTTAACATTTTTCTTTCTTAATTTACATTTTTACTCATTTTTAGCCTGGAGTGATTATTCGCACGGAAAGAAATTGTCTTCAAAGGCTATATTTAGCCTGATATATCGGATTAGAAACGTAAGCCAATCATGCAACGAGGTTAATTTTAAATCCTGTGGAAATTGTACCGCTCTCTTCAGTTTTCCCAGCACTGGCACCCATCTTGTCTGAGGTCATATGACCTTTAACTCCAATGTCGAATGTAGTTTCCCACCAAAAAGGACTACAAGCAATCCCCTTAAAATAGGCATTTTAGAATTTATAAGGAAAAGCAGCCTGAGCAGATTTTATTTTAAAGTGATGACCTGAGGGCTGTGATTGTGTTTAAAAATATGCAAAGAATGAATAGAAAAGTCAAGGAAAAAAAAAGCAGAAACTTGTGCTTGTTCTCATTTTCCTACCACAAGCAGTATTCACCAAATCTTATTTCGGGGTAACCCACCAATACTGATAGACCTGCGGTTTAGCCACTGCTGTATTTATTATATTTAGCCAATGTTAATATCAGTTAATACTATTTTATTATTTTTGAGTTCTACAGTTGCCTTAACTGCTTCCTTCCACCTCAGTTTGTCTGCATCCCCTCCCCCCCCAAAAAAAAACCCAAACTTTTTTTTTTTTTTTCTAATATCTCTGTTTTCTTGGCAGTGACTGTCTAGGGATGACTATCACATTCATCATCCCTATCAAATCTATTTATATCTATTGGTTAAAATTCAGCTTGTGATCACTGAGCTGCAGATGGAGCTCCCCGAACAGCAAAAGGAGTCCCCGCATCCGTGCCAGGAACAGTTGGAGCCACAGTGGAGAGGGGGCTGAGAGGATCTGTCATTACAGAGTCTTTATCCCTTTGACCTCGGAGAGGTGTCAAAAAGAGGCAAAGACTGCTACCTCACCTGTGTATTAGTGTCAGGGCTTTCGGCAGACTCAAGAGAAACCTGATTATTCAGGGTTTTTTGCAAGGTGATATGAATTTTACAGGTAATTAAAGAGAGAATATAGGGAGTAGATGTCATTGTCAGTCTTCCAATGAACTATTAACAAAATAATAAAAAGATGTATTTTTAAAGTATGGAAAGTGCAGGGTAGGAGTTCTTTTTAAAATGTGTTCTTCCAGTAGAAATATTAAATGAGAGATCAAGGTAGTTCCATTCTAACCTATAAACTTCTGGATGATCTGCTACAGGGATATTTTTGTTTTCTAGGGCATGGGCTCTCTTGAATGTTTCATTTCTTAAGTGCATGAACAGGAGCAGAAGAAAGGGTTTTAGAAAAGAAGGAGGGACCAGACAATCAGAAAGTATATTATCCTCCAAGGCCATGAGCCATGCAGGAGGGTCCCCATTCCTGCGCAGTGCTGTGCTGATTTCAAAAGGGCTCCAGATGGACATCAGGGTGTCTCCTCGTGAAGCGCTGCAGAATTAGGGTAAACTGAACATATTTAATATGATCTCGGACAGCTAAGCTGCTTATCACTGTGTGTCAGATAATACATTATACAGCTGAGTGGCTAATAGATTAAACACAGAAAGGCTGATGGCAGGGCATTTTCAGTTGCTTTGGATTACATTCCCCCCTCCAGGAATGACGCTGTGAACTTGCAAGGCGCAGGAAAGATTCTCAGCTTCCTGTTTTTCTAGAAAACCTGCTTAAAAATACTTATAAAGTAAATACTGTATTCTGTATGCGACAAATTGAGCAATCTTAAAAGTCATCATGCTTTGTAAATCTTGATATGAATGGATCTTCACCAGGAATAAGGAGTTTATAATCAGATATATGTATTATTACAGAAAATCAGTCAAATGTTAAGAACTCTTTAAGTTGGTTCTGAATTTTCAGTTTCAAAAAGGGTTTTCAATCTACAAAAGTGCAAATGAAATATCATTGCTAATGAAAAGATATTTGCATATAGTCACAATGGTGTGCACAAGCCTTCGGTCATACCTGTCCAGTATGCAGCCTGAGAAAAATCGGGATTTCACATTTGTAACTATTGCCATAAATGAAATTAATGGAATGAACAAGCTAGCTGCACTTGCATGAAAGTAAAGCAGTGGTTTTGTTTTCCATATTTATATTTTACCTTTCTATTTTTGGAAACTGTGTTTATTTACTTAAACCATTCTAGACACTGGAACTTGATCTCCTTCACTGTTAAACTGTGACCGTGGCCAGTGGCATGGCTTTGCCCGTAGTCAGCGAGCATTCTCCCCGACAATCACCACACACGCTTTGGGAGGCAGCACAGGCCAGGGAGCACGGCTGGTTTGGCTACAGCCCCACAATTTCAGAATCACAGACTCGCAGACTAATACAGTTTGGAAGGGACTTCTGGAAGTCATCAATCAGACAACCTGCTCAAACTAGGGGCAACTAGATTGGGTTGCTCGGGGCTGTGTCCAGTCCAGTTTGGAATATCTCCAAGGACAGAGACTCCACAACCTCTCTGGGCAGCCTGCTCCAGTGTTTGACCACCCTCGTGGTGAACAATTTTCTCCTAACATCTGGTCAGAATTCCCCATGTTGCAACCTGTGTCCAGCTGCCTCTCGCCCTTCCACGGGGCACTTCAGGGAAGAGTCTGGATCAATCTTCACTGCACCCTCCCAGCAGGTAACTGTAGACGGCAGTAAGTTCTCCCTGAAGCATCTCTTCTCCAGGCTGAGCAACCCGGCGGCCTCAGCCTCTTCTCAAACATCCTGTGCTCCAGCCCCTCACTCGTTTGATGCTCCTCTACAGGACTTATTCCAGGGTTTCAATGTTTTTCTTGTACTGGGCATCCCGGGGCACATCACTGACTCATGTTCAACCTGTTTTCCACCAGGAACCCAGGGCTTTTTCTGGAAACCTGCTTCCTGGCCTGTGCTTGCCCACCGTGCAACTGCCGGATGGGGGTACTGCATCCCCAAGGGTGACAGTGGGGCCCTCAGGGTCTCACTGGCTGGGGCCAGCCCCATAGCACCTGCAAGGGGCACCAAGCAGGGCCAGGCTGAGGTGGTGATGGGGTCAGCTCAGACCATGCAGTCACCAGGCTGGTCCACAGCCACGGGGCTGCCTGTGGCTGAGCTGAGAGATCCCATCCACAGGTCAGTGTCCTCAGTGCAAGACACACAGCTGAAAGCAGCTCCTGTTGGCAGGGGTTGGTCCTGACTGCAATCTCTCCACAGCACATTTGGGAGCCACCCCACAGACCCCTGAGGTAAGGGGGTCACTCTCAGCTGCACGGGCATGGAGACAGCACCAAGGCCCTGCAGCTAAAGCCCAGCAGTGTGAGTATATACCCAAAGCCCTGACAAACTCCACCTTTTTGTCCAAATGAGTAATAAAGACATTAAACCATACTGGTTCCAGTATCCATCCCTGAGGGTCGCCTCTAGTCACCAGCTGCCAGCTTACTGGTGATCATAACCTTTTGAGTCTGGCGGTTTCCACCCACCTTAACGAGCCTCCCTCTCACCAGGCTTTCAGTGTCCCCTAGAGGCTAAGAGAGTTAAAGGTGTGGAAGTGGGCAGACTTCAGCAACTGGCAGCTGTGCTACCGAGAGGCTCCTGGCGTGGTTCAGTCCACTGCTGCAGAGGCAGAGTCCCAGCCTATAGCCCCAGACCCCAAATCGCAAGCTGGGCCAGCTCTCCTTCTGCCTGCAGAAACCTCGAGGACGGACCAAGGCAATGCTGGCCTTCCAGTACTTAAAGGGAGCCTACAGGAAGGATGGCGAGAAACTTTTTAGCAGGGCCTGTTGCAATAGAACAAGGGGTAACGGTTTTAAATGAAAAGAGGGAAGATTTAGACTAGATATAAGGAAGAAATTTCTTACAATAAGGGTGGTAAAGCACTGGCACGGGTTGCCCAGAGAGGTGGTAGATGCCCCATCCCTGGAAACATTCAAGGTCAGGCCAGACAGGGCTCTGACCAACCTGATCTAGTTGAAGATGTCCCTGCTCATCGCAGGGGAGGTTGGACCAGATGATCTTTAAAGGTCCCTTCCAACCCAAACCACTCTATGATTCTACCCTAGTGCAGTAAGATGGGAGGTTGAGTTGTTCAAAATAGCTTAGAAGACTTGTGGATGTATCTTCTGCTAACAAGACTACACCTTTGCAGTGCCGTGCAAACCTCCTCCATGCACGCTGACTGGTTGCCACACACATACAAATTTTAAGGGAAGATAAACAGAACGGGACAAAAAAAAAAAAAAAGGTTTTCTCGTTAAGCACGACGAAAAGGAAGCAGCCCAGCAAGCAAGCCGGTGTCAAAGGGCAATGAGGTCAAAAGAACGAGGACGAATTTAAAGACGGGACAAAGCTGCTACAACCCCTTCCACCGCCTTTAAGGGCTGGCTTTTACCCCGCGGGAGGGGGGCAGGCCGGCCGGCCGCCTCTGCCGGTGCTGAAGCCCCACCTAGAGCATCGCCGCGCTACTGCGCCCGCCGCCCCGCTCCGCCGGGACCGGCCACCGGCAGCGCCCCGCGGCGCGGCGGCGGGGGGCTGGAGGCACGGGGGGCGACAAAAAACCGCGTCCCTCGCTTTTAAAGAACAGGAGAAGGGTTAAGGAACTGAAGGCAAAATGGTCTGCACGGCAATCCTGTGCTTCTCTGTCGTCAGGTCGCTCGGCAATTGCTCTTCGGTTATTTGCGTTTCGGGCTTTGTACAGAAAAAGTTAATGTTGAACCAATATTTTCAGACAATAAAATGTAATCGCTTGGGTAAGCATAGGCAGCTTTAGCTAGCAAGTGTCATCAGGCAAACTAATAGAAATGCTGATATGGGATACTAATGAAAGAATTAACGGATTACGGATTTATTAATGTCAGTCGACACGGTTTCCCAGGAACTCAGACTGTCAAACAAATTTGATACTGTTTTAATGAGATTAAGCATTAGACTGATAATGAAGATTGTGGTTGAAATAGTGTCTTTACCAAACATACGACATAATCTTCCATTAAAAATTCACTCTAAATAAAATCAAGGTAACACATATTAAATTATAATTTTTAAAACTGGTTAACAACCAGGTTATAAAAATATACTATAGTTGAAGAGGTTTCATTCCAAGGGATTGCATATTTTGTGAGCTTATAGAGGGATCTGGTTTGGTATGAATTTTTTCAATACATTTATCAATGCCCTTGATGAAAAAATAGCATACTGCATGTAAAATTTGCAATATGACACACAAATTGCTAATGTGGAAAACAACAAAGGCAACAGTTCTATTATACAGACCAACTGATCATTTGTTGAGAAAAAAAAAAGAGTTTTGTTAATGCAGATGTGAACCCAAATGCAAGTTCATGCACCTATGAACAAAAAACATCATCAAATTTCTAGATCTGGGGCCAAGTCCTAAAATGAAATAGGACATGGAGAAAGAACCCCATCGGAAGAAATCCCGAGGGGTTAATCTACAGCAGTTGGGTGTTGATGCCACAGTGAAAAGTCCTAATCAAAACACTGCATACATGAGAATTCAAATGATAAAGTATTTTATTAGGACCAGTGTCATCAGCCCCAGCACTCCTCACATGTAATATACATTCTGGTATCGCAGAATCAACAGATGGCTGAGGTCACCGGGATCTCTGGAGATCGTCTAGTCCAACCCCTCCTGCTCAAGCAGGCTCAGCCAGAGTAGGTTGTCCAGGAGCGTGTCCAGTCAGGTTTTGAGTATCTCCAAGGATGAAGACTCCAAAACCTCCTCGGGCAAACTTCTTGTCTTTGATCACCTGCATGGTAAAAAGTGTTTTCTTATGTTTAAATGGAATTTTCTGTATTTCAACATGTGCCCATTGCTTCTTGTACTGTCTCTGGGCACCACCAAGAAGAGCATGGTTCCTTTTTCTTTACTCCGCACATCAGGTATTTACAGGCATTCATGAGACTCACCCTTGAGCCTTCTCCAGGCTGAACAGTCCCAGCTTGCTCAGCCTCTCCTCCTACATCAGATGCCTCAACCCCTTCATCACCGTCATGGTCCTTCACTGGACCCACTCCAGTATGTCCATGTCTCTCATGTACTGGACGGCCCAGAACTGGTCCCAGCACTCCCGATGTGCCCCACCGGTGCTAGGCAGAGGAGAAGGGTCACCTCCCTCACCTGCTGACAGCTCTCCCCCTCCTGCAGTCCCGGGTGCCATTGGCTGCCTTTGCCGCAAGGGTGCATTGCTGGCTCACGTTAACGCTCATACATCACGCGTGCTGCACCCTAGCACGCACTTAGTTATGCGTTATGTTCAAGCAATCAGGACCTATTTATCTCCCTGGCACAGGTACTGAGCTATCCTTGTCACACAGAGGCTGGTCCCGACTGGAAATGACCTTGGAGCTAGGATCCAGTTAAAGCCAGGAGGTTAGCTGATTTCAGCATCCTGCTTTTGAGAACTACTCCAGCCTGCTTCGTCACACTTATTTATGTGACGCATAGTCATCGCCAACGAGGCCTTTCACATTGTTCTGGTGGTGTAACGAGGACACAACCCACCAGTTTTGGCAAACACTGCTATGGAATTTAGCGTCATACAATTCCCCCTTGCCCCACACAGCAGCTCCAGTTACCAATGAAGAGGAGTTTGACTAAAACCACCAGACCCGAGATACAGCCCCTCACCTCCTCCTGTAGGCTCTTGTAGGAGCAGTCACCTGCAGCAGTGGGGCAGTGGAGACAGCTGGGGGCACGCACAACGTAAAACTCCCCCGTCTCTTCTGCTCAGTTCATCTGGGTAACAGCCCTTCCTTTCACCATTAAACATGTGCACCTTGTTGCCTTGAACCAGCTCCAACTTCTAACCACTAAGGTCCATTGCACCTTTTTACTGCTAGACTAAAAGCCAGGAACAACAGAACTCACTATCAAATGATCTCTCAACTCTTTTTTGTATTGAATCGTCTCTTGGGTGTCTCTCCCTGTAACAACAAGTTTTATGGACCTCAGTGATTCTTGAAAAGTGTTTGCGAAGCCTTTTTAGTTTTTCAACACCCTTCCTCAAGTGTGGACACCTGAACTGCTTACCTTATTTCAGCTGACAGGTTTCACTTGTGGCACAGAAAGATGTGCTGCCACTTTCCTCTCCAAACTAAACTCCCAACCACCAATACTTCTTATCATTTTTTTATTACTTTAACTAAAATGGATTAAAAGCCCCAATTACCAATTGACCCCCTTCTCCATCTCCAGAATTGCAGTGAACTCATGACCACAAAAGGTGCAGGACAGAAAGAAAGGAGGAGAATCTGCTCTGTGGTACAAGTGAATCCAATCCTTTCTTGCGGAAGCATTCCCCATCACCGTCTTCCCCCATCTTGAAGTAGCTGGCTCCCCATACTTCAGGTGGTGCATCAAGAAGGGAGGCAGTTTGTGTCACTGCGCTGGGTAACCAGAAGGTTCCCTGCATGGTGAATGGAAAGAGACAAAGCAAATGAGAGTAAAGCCTACTTCACCTGCTCTGTCTGGATGGGCATCTCTCCCTTTTTATTCACGATACGGGTTGTTCGGAGGACTAGGACTTCGAGCCTAATATTAGCCTTTGTAAACATCTCTCATGCAGTCCTTCAATCTCTCGGAGCACGCCCAAGATTATGCTTTCCACCTAAAATATCCCTCCCCTCTTTGTTGACCCACAGTCCAGGGTTGGCTCAGCCACTGTCCTTGTTTTTCTGCCAACCACACAGCGATTGATCTCATTATTTACTAGGTCTTAGTTTGACAGTTTCGCTTATAAAAGCAGAAAAGGAAAGAACATCGAGAAAGCAGTCTTCATCAATCAAAGAATCCTTGAAGGACAGTAAAGAGACACAAAATTAATAATAGAATATTCTAGCTTTTTTATTGCCAAAAAAAATTTAAACTACTACTACTGTCTCCTGTAACATCCTCAGAGGTAAGCTTAGGAAGTGTGGGTTAGAGGAGTGGACAGTGAGGTGGATTGAGAACTGGCTGAATGCAAGGCAGGTTATCCTCCCCCTCTACTCTGCCCTACTGAGGCCACATCTGGAGTACTGTGTCCTGTTCTGGGCTCCCCCATTCAAAAAAGAGAAGGAACTACTGCAGAGAGTCCAGCAGATGGCTACAAAGATGATCAAGGGAATGGAGCACCGCTCTTATGAGGAAAGGCTGAGAGACCTGTGTCTGTTTAGCCTGGAGAAGACTGAGAGGGGATCTCATCAATGCTTATAAATATCTAAAGGGCGGGTGTCAAGAGGATGAGGCCAGATTCTTTTCCATGGTGCCCAGCAACAGGACAAGGGGCAATGGACACAAACTGGAACACAGAAAATTCTGTCTCAACACGAGGAAAAACTTCTTTACTTTGAGGGTGACAGAGTACCGGAACAGGCTGACCAGAGAGGCTGTGGAGTCTCCGTCTCTGGAGATATTCAAAACCCACCTGGACACGTTCCTGTGCAACCTGCTGCAGGTGAACCTGCTTTGGCAGGGGGGCTGGACTAGATGATCTCCAAAGGTCCCATCCAACCCCAACCATTCTGATTCTGTGATACTGCAGATCCTGAGAAGATGAAAAGCATGTTGGTTTAACGTTATTTAATTCCAATAAAGAGAATTCCAGAGAACACATTGTAGAGTTTATACACTTTAAGCTGTAAAGGTTCAGATTTACCCTAAATAGGATTTTAACAAATTAAGGTAATTAAGTCAAGAATGCTGTCTCCAAGTTGCTGTCCTAATCAGTGGTGCCCAAAGTTCCCAAGGCAGATGTTCTGCTCAGAGGCATCTCAGCCTTTGCAGTGATGGGCAGCTCGGGAGGTATCTCATGGATAACTTCAGTCTGCCTATGCTCCCTTACCAAGCTTGACTTGGAAGGTGCACCCAGAAATCTCAGGACCCAAGTTTCAACTCCCCCCTCTAACTGAGTGGGCACAAATCCCTACCTCCTACTTGCCCAAAGTCTGTGATACCTAACACTGTGGGCTGAGATGTTGGCACTTCTCCCCTCTCACTGGAAGCGTTCCATTTTGCATGAAAAGAAACAAGTAAGATTCTGATGATAGTCAGGTGCCTAGAAGTGGTGCGAGTTGCCTAGCTCTCTTTCCAAGTGTAACACTAATAATATATGTTTATATCTTGAAGATTTTTTTTAAGGGGAAGATTTTCTTCATCCCTATACAACAGTTTTGTAACTGAGACAACAAAGATGTTTTCAAAGCAGTCGCATTCAACACTAAGGCCAAATTTATTTTGATAGAACATCTATTCTCTTTACTGGTTTCAAAGATACATTTGACCTTATTTCGTTACAACATAATTTATATCACTAAACTCTACGGAGACAGAACAAATTCATTTGCTATCCTAGCAATAGAAATGCATTTTAAAGCCAAAAGAGATGAATGTTCAGAAGCAACACACATTGCTTTTGATTAAAGAATATGTCAAAATTATTTGGTCACTGCATTTTTTTTGTCAGACTAATATACATATTGTGAATATGAAATTGTAGATTATGCAAAAGCAGTAGAAACAAGTCCACAGATACCACATTTGTCCTTCAAAAAGTGTTTTTCTGGAAAAATGTTACTAAAACCTGCTAAGAACAAATGCAGCATTTAACATAAAACTGCCAGATCCTGAACAAGCTGTGTGAAATTTTCCTCCCAGTAACATATGTCTTCTGGAGGAAGATGTCCTTAACTGAAACTTCTCCTTCAAATAGTATTTTTTTCTAATCAAACAGTCAATACTTGTTTCCTCAGCATCTTCTCCACCTTCCCAGGCTTTACTGGGCTTTTTTGTTATTTAAATTGCTTATAAAATATTTGTTGCCAGCCCATAAGCAGCAATTAGATTGTTTTAATTTGGGGCCTTCTCAAAACACGCCTATATCCACAACGTGAGCAATTAAAGCTTCATACTGTAGTAACGGAGCATCTTATTTTATTTTGTGGAATGCTAATTCATCCCATTATATTCCTGTGATTCAACAGCAACCACTTTTGTTATTCACCTAGTATCTCTCCACAAGGCAGTTGTGAGCTCAAAATCCAAGCAGGTATACTAAAACAAAAGAATTTTAACAAATTTGTAAAATCTGTGAAATCAACTAGTGGTGTGAAGTATATGCAGATGTTTCTTTCGTTGCACTGTATTTTCCTGTTAATATTTCAGTATTTGGAAAATGGTACTGTTAAAAACAATTCACCATTAACAATGCCCAAGATGCTTCTTTTATACATCTTCAGGTTCAGCTGAGTTCACGGAAGCCCATTCTTTGTTGCCTGTCAGAGACACAAAAAGGGTGTCAGTAACGCCATGACACCTCCAACGCCATTGCAGTCAGAGAATGCTCAAGGAAATCCCCTTGAGTGGGCTGCAACTAGTCATAGTATGAGAAGTAACACCAACAGACATTCTTTCAAAGAATTGTAACACGGAAGTGTAAAAGCCGAGTAGTCACTTTTCAGCAGATGACTTGGGAGCACTTGAGAAAAGAAACAGTGAAAAGGTTTTAGGTCACTTCAGAGTCCAGGGCATGGGAGACAAGCTTTGAAAGTGATCTTGGGCTTCTCATTTCTCAGGGTAGGTGAGCATGCAGTAAGAAAAGCAGCTGGCCTCCAACAAAACCACAGCTTATTTTGACAAATGCATTAAAAAGTACAAGGAGATCATGAATATTCATATCATTGAAACAGACTGACATTTAATTTTATTTGTATTAGAATTTTAAATATTTTTATGATATGATTGCAGATAATTGATAGCAAAGGCAAGTGTGTGCTGATAGACAACGTATCTCATATGCAGGAGAATATTCTAGCATATGTTAAGGAAAAACTTTCAGCTGGACCCAACTAGATCCATACTCGTGCTCTAATCTTCATCACATCGTCGGCCACCTTTATAGCAGCGGAGAGGGAACCTTGCTACTGGAAACAGCGGCCTGAACTGGCACTCCTGGCTACCCAGATCCACGGAACTGCTTTGAGCCAAAATCTCTTTAGTATCAATTCCTAGATTTTGAACATAGCTTTTCTGGAAGTGCAGGTGCAAGTTACTACCTCTGGTGTATATGTAGAGATGTGTATAAATGTTTATGCATATGTTCCAATACGCAAAGCAGTATCATATAGCCTATTCTGAGGGAAAACATCAGAAAATGTGAAAGCTGAAGGAGCCAAAAGGGATCTTCTTTGCAGCCTTTGATCTTCTGCAGAAATCAAGTGTCCAGGTCTGAATCTCACAGCCAAGTGTCATATCATACTGTAGTCCTGGTTAAAGCAGACAGCATGTCGCGTTGGCTCCCTCACTTGCATCATCATGCACACTCTAACTCCCCACTTCTTCACCAAGTTATGGTATTCAAAACAATACCATAAAGATTTTCCCTTTCCAAATTTGACCATCTTTGTTCTAGCAATTCAGGGAATCTGTTTTATCCATCACATTAGTCATTGTAATAGTTCCTGCCCCATATGCCACAGCCATCGTTATGGTGCAGTGGAAATCAATAGCATTTTTTCTGTGCATCAGGGATTTCCCATCAATATTTATTTATAACAATTAAATGAACAGGGGTTCCACTCATCTTAATATGCCCAGGGGCTTTATCCCTGTTGGTACTTCTGGGAATATCAGTCTGTGTGACACTATGACCTGATTTACGTTTCGAAGATTTCCACCCTCCTTTCTGAAGCAGCCCTCCCCTCAGTGAAGCTCTGAAGCTAGGACTGTTCCCTTCAAGCCTTCTACTTCCCCATCCAGCTCTTGAATGAAACACTCTATTTCAGCGACCTTCCCATCCAAGCAAGCAGTTAAGACATCAGTGTTGCTTTACGGAGACAGAAGGAAACTGCAAAACATTATTTCTTGCTTAGGTGATTCCTGTATTTGTCCTGTCCAAGGGAATCTGAAATATGACACTATTTATCTGCACTGTATCAACTGTTATGTGGAGGACAATACCTTAAATACATTACTTGTACGTTTTAGATTAATGAACTTCCACCAATTAATCCCTATGCCAATACTGCACAATATCTGAACTTACTCCAGTTCAGCAGCTGATCCAAGTATGTTCGTTAGCATTATTCTGGATGGAGCAGTTGATGGGAGAAGTCTGGTGAGCTGTCATTTGTTCTGAACAAGCAGCCTGTATTCAGTACAACTCAATACCTGTATTCAATACCTGTATTAAATATACATACTGCCTAAATTCAGTACCTGTATTACCTATATTCAATAACTAATGATTAGTTGCAAACCAAGCCCCAAATGGTTAGTCATGACAATTAGTCTATAAATTATCAACACAAAAAAAAGTCACTTCCATATTTTTTAATGCTTTCTCTTGTGTTTTTTTTTTTAATTGCTTTTTCTGCTTATAATTTTCCTAGCTACAGTGGTCATGGAGATGGATTATGCGTCCCTTTCATCCTATTTACAGCAGCAACAGCATTTCAGATTCTGGCCTGGCCTGCTGCCAGATACAAGCAATACATTTCCTCCAGTTGCAAGCAATAAAATTATTCTGTCTTTGTTATTCCACATTTCTCTGGATCTTTTTGAAGGACATCAATGATTCCCTGCCAGCGTTGCTGTGATGAATTATATGCTCTAGCTGTTTAGCACAAGGGTGAGCTATACAAAGCCACAGGAGAATGAGTTTTAAAAATTATCCACAAGTTTTTGTTTTTTTTTAAAACAAATTTCATAATAGCAATGCAAATATAATAAAAATATTAAGTGCAATTAGGGAGACAATCAAAATTACTAAATTCACAGACTGTCTGTTGGTTTTTTTTGCATGCTTCGCGCCTGTTTTCTGGGATTTTAGGATCAAAAAATTAAAAGCTCCGTTCAGCTTGGGAGACTCCCTGTCAGGTCTATGCCTCCCAGGTGCTTTCATGCTTTTGAAATACTTATTCCCATCTCCACTTCTTTCACAGGAGTTTATGCTCACATGTTCATGATTGCATTCCAGCCAACTCATTTTATTTTCAAGAAATTTAATTAAGCATATTCAAAGTTCTTGTGCACAATGCCTAAGTCAGTTTTGAGAATCTCTCAATTCTGACTTTCATAATCATTAATTAATTTTTCTCTTTTTCCATTGAATTGGATACAATTTTTCCTTCTAAAACTTATATTCTGGGGGATGGCAATCTTTTAATTTCAAGTGCATTAAAACTGTATTTTCTCACATATTTCCTTGCATTTTATTGTGAAGAAGGTGAGGGTTTTTGCCTGAAAACATTACCTTTGTTAACAAAACTGGTACCTTATTCTGTTTCCTCTGTTTTTTTTATTTTCATTTAGTGATCAATGGGTGTTAATTCTGAACATTTGGAACTACAGACACACTGTTCTATCAAGTGCAAATCTCTCTCCCTCTCCTGAAGGTCTTTTATGCCTTCCCGTGCAGGCAGGTTATAACTTTCCTATGAAATGTTCTGTTTTATTCTACTCCACCCAAATTCTTATGTCACTTTCATCACTGTGCTATCATAACGTATTCCATCAATAAGTAAGGCAAGCAAGATCTGTTGTTTCTTCTTCCCTGCCTCTCTCCAGAAAAAGTTTGCTTGACTACGTTATTAAAGGTTAGCATTAGGAAAAAAAAAAAAAGCAGTAACTTGGAGTCATAAAAGCCAAGGTTTAGAAACACTCTTCCTTCTTTGGGGAATAAAACACAACAGCCTTGTTAAATTGGGCCTGCCCTTTAATTCAAGCTTACTTGCTAGCTTTACATGGTACTTTTATCCTTTTGTCAGTATAATTCATTTTGCTTTAAGTTCTGGGGTATTTTATAATTTGATACCACTCCTCTTCTTCCCTTTCCTCATGGTTTAGGGGATTTTTGCTTTTAAACTAAATCACACACACAGAGTGCATGTACAGAGATCACAGAATCTCCTAGACTGGGAAAGACCTGTAAGATCATCTAGTCCAATCATTAACCTAACACTGACAAGCCCACGACTAAACCATGTCCCTGAGCACTATATCTACAAGACTCTTAAATACCTCCAGGGATGTTGACTACACCACTGCCCTGGGTAACGCGTTCCAATGCCTGATGACCGTTTCAGTAAAGAAATTCTTCCTAATTCTTCCTAATATCCAATGTAAACTTCCCTTGGTGCAACTTGAAGCCATTTCCTCTTGTTCTATCACCTGTTACTTGACAGTACATGTCTACTCCCATCTCTCTGCAACCTCCTTTCAGATAGTTGCAGAAAGCAATAAGGTCTCCCCTGAGCCTCCTTTCTTCCAGGCTAAACAACCCCAGTTCCCTCAGCTGCTCCTCATAAGACATGTGCTCCAGACCCCTCACCAGTTCTGTTGCCCTAAATATATACACACACGCATATATGCATAAAAACTGTCATATAAAGCTGTAATATTCATTCAAACTGGAAGAAGATAGATTTAGATTAGATATTAGGAAGATATTTTTCACTCTGAGGACGGCAAGGCACTGGAACAGGTTGCCCAGAGAAGCTGTGGATGCCCCATCCCTGGAAGTGTTCAAGGCCAGGCTGGATAGGGCTTTGAGCAACCTGGTCGAGTGTGAGGTGTCCCTGGTCCCTGCAGGGGGGTTGCAACTAGATGATCTTTAAGGTCCCTTCCAACCTAAACCATTATATGATTCTGTGATATACTGGTTATTCATCTAGTTTTCCATCCTACTTAAATATTAAAGCAAAGAGTAATTCTTCCCTTTTGCTGTCACCTCTGATCAGTCATTACTCCCAGATGCTGCTCTCACCCAAAGCCTCCTTTTTAAACCCCAGATGACAGTAAGTGCCCGAGGCCACCCAAGGTCTCCCTCAACCCCACTCCTCGGAGGAGTTATGAGGGGGACTGCTCATTACCACGCTATGGGTGCTACCTCGAAGGTGGACTGCTGCCTCCCCCCACCCCCCGCACTCCTAGGCACCTCTCTGATCTTCCACCTGCCGCCTCCTTCGACGATACACTCATCTCCCTATAACACCAAAATGGCGGCGCCAGAGCGTTGAGCCCCCCTCAATCTCCCCTGCAGCGCCTTTAACCAATCAGCAGCCGGAATGTAGCCTCCCACCAATGGGGAGAGAGTTTCCCCCTCGGCTGCCGCCAGCCGGCCGTACCAATCAGCCGCCGCGCGCAGTCGGGCTGGCAGGGCGGGTAGCCAATAGCTGACGAGGAGAGCCCACCTCCTCCTCCGCCCCGTTTCTGGGGCAGCCGCTGTCAGTCTCCNTTGTGTTCCTGGGGGCTGTGGGAGGTGGGAGCGGGCCCGTGCGGAGGCCTGGGCCTAGCCTCGGGGGGTGGGGGGCGCAGGGTGGTGGCGTTGCTCGGTTCCGTAGCTGCGGATCGTACTCCCCATGTGGTGGTGTAGGCCAGGCTGACCGGCTCGGTCCCGGGGTCAGGTAGCGGGGACGGTAGCTGTGCGCCGGGGCTCCCAGCAGCGGAGTTCGGGAGCGGAGGTGAGGCCTTGTCCCGAGCACCGGCGGGTTTCAGGTAGCAGGCCTTCCGAAAAGCCGTGTACGCCAGGCCTTGAATGTTCAGTCCCTTTCCTCAGAAATCACTTATTGTAGAGTTAATCGATTGCACTCAAAATGTACTCTCATGTGTAGTCGTTAGTTGTTTTAAAAAGTGTTAATTCAAAATAATATTCGATATGTTCTTTAAGGGCTCCCCAATGAAGGAAAATTGCTTGCTGGGAACCGGAGAGTCGCTTTCAGGAGTGGCTAAGTTGAACCAGGTAAGTTTACACACACTGGAGGTATAGGTGGAAATATGAATGATGACATGGGCCTCCTTGGTAGAGGATTTAGAAACATAATCTCTTTTCCTGGTTGTAGGACTGGCCTACGTATTACCTATTTGGACTGCTTTTTCCTTATCTCTGACTTGGGACTTTTTCATTTTGAGATATGCTGATAAAAGTAACACTAAGTATTACTGTCACAGAGTCAGCTAAAATTAACATTGGCTTTTAAAAGCATATAGCATTTTAATTCACCAGAAGCTGGTAAACCTAGATGAAATGCACACAGTTGAGTAAGCAGCTGCAGAAAGCTTCCCTAATAAAATATTTGCTCCTCACTAAAGCCTCATCAGTGAATATGTTTTGATGTGATACAAGTAAATTCTTTTGTTCCTCTTTTTTCTGGAAAAATTATGTTATTTGGGTGCAAAAAAGATGGGTGGAGGAAGAGGAGTGAGGCAAATTTCTTCTGAAGTTATTCTTTTTTCTTAAATTCAGTACTTTAGTAATGTGGATTGATGCTTTTTTGCTTGTCTGAAGCTGACTCTTTCTTGCACTGTCCCTCTCTTGGAATAGGTGGACCGTTAGAGGTCAGCATTTGTGCTCAGGAGGCGTCATATGGTGACCAGTCAAAGCATCTAGCTTCTGGTCTTAAAAAGGACCAGATTGAGAATGACTTAAAGAGTTTTTTGAGTCTTGCATCAGAGAACTAAGCTCTGGATGTACTGTAAGAGAAGAATTACTTGGTAATTTTGCTTTTGCTCTGTTGCTTAATACCTGCAATCCAGTACAATTTCTGTTTCTGTGATTTACTTAGGATTGATAGGGAGACAGTATCCTGTCACCGTTGCAGTTGTTTTGTGTTCTCTGTTTTGTCTGTCATGTCCTGGGTCATCCAGCAATGAGCTGGAGCTTGACTGTTTTTTGTAATAATAAGCATGTTTTCAATATAAAATATGTAAATAAAAGCAATAGTAGAAGTGGCTGAAGTGAAGGAATATGAAATTCTGGAAAGAAAACTGTTTCTAAAGTTTGTACGAGTCCCAGATTTACTTCAGCCATTCTATACTGATCTGATCTTGATGAATTAGGCTTCTAAAAGCATGCGTGGAGCTTTTGGAGGGGGGAGAGCATAGTAGACCCACTGCTAACCCCCAGTGTTTCACTCCTCACAAACTTATTACATGTACCAGAGGAAAATAGATATCTTTGTGGATTTTACACAAGTTGAGCTTATTTTATAATCAACTCAAATTGGTTGGTAACAATTGAAAAGTCAATGAACCAAAGCGTTTCTAAATTAGACAGTCCTTAGGCTAACTGAAGTAAAACTCAAATATCCTAGTGATTCATTTGTTCTCAAGATAAACTGTGCATTCTTTATGCTAATCAAATTACATTATAAACTGGTGGAAAACTGGATTTGGCAAGACTTGACAGACTAAGGTTTTTTGTTTCGTATGGAAAATATTATAATATTACCGATTTATTAAACTGAAAACCATTTAAAGATTCAGAAAATGTTTTCGGCGATTTCTCAAGGGAGCTTTTATTGGTTCACCTTTTTCAATTTGTTTTCAGTCCATTGCTTTTCAAAGTACTTCCAGAATGCATCACAAATTACTCTTCATTTATGTTGCTGTATGTCAAAATGATACTTAGCAAAATATTCTCAGAAGTGGGGAATATCGAGTATGGAAGTGATGGATAATTCTAATCCTCCAGTTCTTACAATTTGTCTGTTTTAAATACAGTGAGTTATGAAAAGCATTCTTCAAAAAAATTATTGCCTCTTCAGTGAATGCTTGTGGGACTATAAAATAACTGATCAGCTTTAAGTCAGTAAGTGAAAGTGAGTGTTCTTGTTATATATAATTAGACACCTCGATCATTGAACTGTAGGCATTTATGTTTTCCATAAGTGCAGTCCTGTTTGTTTTCATCCATATTTGTTTTCTTCTTAAGAAGAAGTCTGTGCATGATGATTTCTTTCTGTGCTTGTGTGTCCTCAAGGCAGACAAAATTTGGGTGTATCTTGGCTATATCTACACTGTTGAAGATGTTTGCGCTGTAACATAATCCCTGCCTCCACACAGAGCTAGGTTAACACCTCTAGATCTGGCGGTGCTGCTAACACTGGTGTGCCCACTCCAGGAGTTCAGGACTCCTCTGGATGCCACATGTGCCCCTGTGGCTCTGGGACAGACTTGCATCCAAGTAACAGGCTATTTTGCTTGAATTCCCACCAGTTTGTTTTATTCAGCATGTTCTTAGGAGCAAAACAGGGAACACATCTTAGATGCAGAGCCAACAATTGATTGTTAGTCTAATTAAAATCTTAGTGGTCTAATTAAAGACTTAGTATTAGTCCAGATACTGACACAGTTCAAGCTATATGCAGTTACAGTGATATAGGCACAAACTCTAGTACCAAACCTTTTCTCTGGTGTTATCTTTGCCCACTCACTCTCCCTCTGGGACTTGACTGGCTTCAGTGGGGAGGGCAAGTCTTAACAGCAAGTCATCAGCATCCCAAATCCTTCCCTGCCAGGGAAGGACAGTGATGGTTTGTTCCTCCTTGCCTTGGATCCATTTGGGATCATTTTTATATGCTTATTAACACACCGTGGACCTTGCTCTTTATTCTGTGCAGTTCATTGATTTGTGATTCCACATTACATCTGAATTTATTACATGTGGTGTGTTTCATGTATGTTGATGAGTATTGTTTCTTTGTTCTATATGTTGCCTATAAAACTGGTTTTACCCAGCTCCCAAGACTGCTCCTGTGATGACCAGTAATTAAGCACAGGCGAGCTGTTACAGCTTAGGAGCTCAGTACTGTCCTGTGTTTGTGCTTTCTGGGCCCTGCAGTCACCCTGTACCTGTGCTCCTCTATGCTGCATTTTTGCAAGGGTTGTAGATTGTTTGCTCTGCACAGAATAGCTACTTTATATTGCTGTTAGTTATAAACATAAATGTGACAGTAGTTGCTAGACAATTGTACAAAGCAAAAAGCTAAAACAGATTAGATAAGTTCCCTGATTGTTAAGTAATTTTGTTGCAGCTAAATAAGCCACAGCAAAGCTCCAGGCACCCAAGATGAGTTCAGACAAAGTCTGACAAGTTTTGCGGCCCATGTTGTTAGCTGGAAATGAAGCCTTTGGCTTCAAAGAAAGCATAATCCAGGAGTGCAGCACAGACTGGGATCTATCTGACTGGGAAGCAGCGCTGTGGAAAGGGACCTGGGGGTCCTGGTAGAGAGCAAGCTCAATACGAGTGAACAGTGTGCTGCTGCGGCAAAGAAAGCCAACGGGATGCTGGGTTGCATCAACAAGGGTATCACCATCAGAGACAAGTCATTAACCCACTCTACTCAGCACTTGTCAGGCCACACCTGGAATATTGTGTTCAGTTTTGGTCCCCGCTATGCAAAAAAGATGTGGGCAGGCTGGAGAGGGTCCAGAGAAGGGCCACGAAGACAATCAAAAGACTGGGAAGCCTGCCATAGGAGGAAAGGCTGAGAGAACTGGGTTTGTTCAGCCTTGGGAAAAGAAGGCTTAGGGGAGACCAATATTTAAAGGATGGCTACAAAGAAGATGGAGACTCCCTTTTTACAAGAAATCACATGGAAAAGATGAGGGGTAATGGGTACAAGTTACTTCTGGGGACATTCCAGTTGGACACAAGAGGAAAATTTCTCACAATGGGAACAATCAGCCACTGGAATAATCTTCCCAGGGAAGTGGTGGATTCCCGAATATTGGACACTTAAGATTCAGCTGAACAGAGTGCTGGGCCATCTTGTCTAGACCATACCTTTGCCAAGAAAGGTTGGACCAGGTGATCCTTGAGGTCCCTTCCAACCTGGTATTCTGTGATTCTATGAATGACAGCACCACATTGTGTGGGTTACAAAGAAAACTACTGTTTTGAATGGGGTTTTTAGTCAGGATGGCTGTAATAACATAAGGTCTGTGTTACAGCCCTCCAGAGTACTGTTTTTATATTTTATATTATTTTAGTATTTTAATATAAATATATTAGTTTCTATTTTATTTTATATTTTTTGCATTCCCTGAGATTCTGTCCAGTGGAGACAGAACTGATGCAGTCTTGCCTATGTACCCTCTAGAGAACAGGTCGTCCCCAAAATTCTGCCTGTGTTCCAGTTTGGGTTCAATTTGCTCGACAGGGAGCAAAATAACATATATATTCTGCACAGATGTTTGTGAGGCCAGGACTTAAGAGTGGAGCTGTTTAGAAGCAGGGATGCACCCTGGTATGTTCTAGTATTCTTACATGATCTTAGCTTTGCAGTAATCAACGTATCTGAGGGTCTTCATTACACTTAAAGACAAACAAGATAATATAATTATGGTTAGGTATATACTTTTGAAATATCTTTAATTGCATTATTTCAGAATAAAAAAGAACAGTCATTACTGTTCATTTGAACGTTCGCAATAACTGATACCTTCCAGCATGTGTTTAGCAACCTCTAGGACAAGTGGTCTCGAGCATAGCTTGTCTTCTTTCATGGCTTTGCAGTACAATTTTAGTTCTCATCAGAATCCTCTCTGATGTAAGTTTTTCGGCATGTAATTTATTTATATGTCCTTAAAAAACTTAGTTTGGAAAGTTATTCCCTAAGTAAAGAAAGACCCTCTCTTCCAAATAATTCAGTATTAATTTCCCAGCAGCTTCCCAGTTTAGAAATCTGTTGGGATTTTTATTCCCTTAATTCCTTCTGTGTAGATTATCAGGGCAAATGGATTCCAGTCACTGGAGACAGAATTGTGCTGACTGAAGTGGGCCAGAAAGCTTGAATTTGTAATGAAACCTGTCTTGGCAGCTGACACTTCTGTTCTCCTTGGCTATGCAATTCTGCATGTATAGACAGTGGAGTAGAAGGCTGAGAAGCATGCTGAGTTTATTTTATTGGGAAATAATATAGTGAAAAACTTACAGCTCATTAACAGGTATGTTGTAAAAGAGTTTTGATTGAAAGCCACTCAATTTTTTGTGTGTAGTTTGCTTTATCGTTTACAAATGGGCTAGGAGCTTATGTCATTCAACAGGCAGAACGATGAGCTTTGATGCAAGTCCTGTTTATTCACCCATTGGAGGCTTGATGTCCTGAAGTTGGACTGAAGGGAGATAGATGGTGAAACAAGCTTGAGAGCTTTGAGGAGTGGTGAGAGAGACAAATAACATGGGAGGCTGGGTGTAGTCAGTAAAATACTTCCAAAATTGATGAGAAAATTCTTTTGACTGAGAAGGTGAGGAAAATTTTAGATGTATTTTATGCATTTTAGATGCATTATTATTATTATTATATAATTTAGATCCATTATATTCTCAGGAATTGTCTCAAAAAATGCGAAGTAAGGTGGTTTTACCTTAAGATTAGCGGATTTTTCAGTTTATAGCGGAAGACAGGCTGCAGGAGCAGCTCTTCTTATTTTATACCTGCTGCAGATATAATGTTTACTGTATACCAGCACTGTGGTCTCTCTTACCACATATGAAAAGGCTATATTTGCATTTTCCTATAAAACACGACACAAATGTGTGTGCTTCTGCCAGTTCTTGAAGGCATGAAACACTAGATGTTGTAGGGTACGAGAGTACTTTCCAGGGCAAAGACTGTGATATATAGGTACAGTCTCATTAGCAGTTAGGGACAAATGGGAAAACTGATTTTCAGGCCCATTATTTAACATCATTGGAGAGTCAGAAATTGAGACATGGAAGAGTTAGTCAAATTCTACAAATATCTCAATTCTAGTCACATGAATAAGTTGTTAATTTATTAGGTTAAAAAGTTTTAAAATATGTTTACGTTATTTTCCTGAATAGCATCAAGCTTTCACTTGTCTTCTGTTTTGTTTTCCAAATGCTTCTTTTTCCTCTCTCTAACTTGGGGGAGTAATTTCTTATTCTAGATTAAGATGTGTTAATTTTCTGATTTCTCTTCTGGGGATGAAGTGCCTCAAACTACTGAGGGTAATACTAGTAGCATTCCTGGAGCGATGTCTGTCACATTTCATACAAATAATAAGGCTAATGTAGCACAGCACATGGCGTAAGGCTATAGGAATCCTGCATAATTTTCCAGGATTTTTCATCTACCTTTCTTAACTAAACAGCAAAACCATTCTCACTTTTTTTTTGTCTCTCTAAATTGTTGCAGAAAAAATGCATTCTGAATGATAACTACTGCTTGCTGAACTGAACTGCAAAGATCTTTTGCTTTGGAGATGAAGATGATAAATCCAAGGAAATAATCCAGCTGCTGCCATTGTGACAACTGAAAGGTCCTTTGTGTCAAAATGAACAGTCTTTGAGAAAAATCTGGAAAGCAGTTAAATCTGAAAAATGGGAGAAAGAGTAAGGAGCCCAGATTCTGAACACAACAGGAAATCAGATGGGGATAAAAATAGTGACTCCTATTATTCAGATGAAGATAATGCATCTCATTCATCTGGCCAGTCACCAACTCTAAGCTATCCGTCTACAAGCCAAGAAAAAAGAGATCACAAAACACAAACTTCAAACAGCCTTGTGCACTACCAAGGTAGGGAGATAGCAGAAATTGCTGCTTTGTACCTGCTCTAAAGGGTTAATTATCTTTAAAAGCTGAAATACAAGTGGGAAACTACCATTATGAGAATCTGCAAATAAGGTTCATGTGAATTATGCTACAGATGGCAGGTAGACTGTAACTGCTCTGTTGAAAACTGAAATTAACCTGTTCTTGCATAAAGAAGATTTTTGGTCATTTTCAGAATTATTCATATTTTTCTTAACAAGCGAACGTGGCTCTTCTACTCCCCTTTTGTTGAATCATGCCGATGCTCTCTTTCCGTCTTTGACAAAAAGACTTGAGGCTGAGGACTCAAGGCAAGTCCTTACTATGCAGTCAGTAAAAGAGACAATTGTTAAAACTTCTCTGACAAAATACCCCTAAAGATATATCTCTTGTGGAAGTCTAGTTGACTTAGCTTTGAAGTGTAATACTGGGTACTTTCAGAAAACAAACAAATGAAAGGCCACTAATGTGGCAAGAGAGAGAAAATGCATTTGGTGAAAGTTAGGTGCGTGTGGAAATTCCTAAGAAAGTTTTTCCTGGTCCTTCCTTGAGGGTAAAATATCTCCAATTTGAGACGAAATAGTTCCACTTTGGGCTCCCTTACACACACCTCACCTACATAAGCTCCTGTCTTGGTTGAGATTGCAGGGAAGTGAACATCCCTACAAAAAGGGAGAAAATGGTTATACGGATCCTAGGCTGAAGTAGGGATGTGAAGCTTCTCTGCCACACTTTGACAGCTTGTTCTAAATGATTGCACACATTTTCTGGTGACGTCAGAGCATATCGTGCCTTTCTCAAGCAAGTGCTCTATTTTGTTCGTAAGTGCTTGATACCATATGAATCATTTGGTCAACATTATGATCTAGAGTGTGCCAGAAGATCTAACCATAAATATTGAAGTTGCCCAGGGAGGGAATCTCTTCAGATGCTTGACAGTGTTGGTGTCCTCGTGCAACTGGTGTTCTAACAAATTTCTCTGTGTTCAGAAGTGGCATCTTCTCCATAGCAGTCATGGGTTAGCCTTCTGAGAAACAAAAATTGTGCTATTTAATTTGGAGGGGGCAAATGAATGACTAGTTCTTTGATTACATAGCCAGAACTGAACACAACTGTTATGTAAAGGTATTGTGAATGTCGTGTTGTTCTTGAAAAACACTATAGCCCAATTTAACTATATGTTCAAAAGCACAAACTTGGTATTGGATTTTTCTGTTCTGCCCTAAATGTGGAGAAATTCTTGAAGGGGCTGGAAATCTAGGGTTAATGGGAATTCCCTTAGCTGGTGATAGGAGTGGCATCATTCCTGCACTGCCTGTGTTAAATAATATTTTCATACCTGAATGTGACGTGTTTTTTGTAAAAGAAAAAAAAAAACCACCCTTCTTTTTTTGTCCAAGCTGTGGAAAAAATGAGCATTAAGCAGAAAATGAATGAGTATTTGTGCAAAATGTTTAGAGGAAATTAAAATATTTTCTTATAAAGCTGGGGATTTTTGCTGTAAAATATTCTCTGTACAACAGAAATATGGTGAATACCAAATGGGAGGAAGAATTTGCTGTAGCACACAGTCAATGTCTCTGTATAGGTAACTGCACTATTGCTGTATCCCAGCTTTGAAGCCTGAATTATAAGCTGCTGCTCAATGTTTCCTCTGAACACTGATGTACCGTAATGAATTATGTACTTTCTATATATTCAGTTGTTTTAAGAGATACTTTTGGTGGATTATATGCTTCATTCTTTGATCGTGGCTCGAGAGACAAGTAAGATAGAAACAAAATGTTTAGCTTTTATCTGTGGGGTTGATAATAAAATAATAATACCAAATAGGAATGCAAGTGATGCATACTAGTAATCAAATAAGGATACTGTGTGGAAAATAACTTGTGGTACAAGAATAAATTATTCAGGGAAGAACTGAATTTTCATGGGGTTTATAATTTTGCTTTGGAGGCTTTTTGCATTGAGCCTTTGAAATCTGCTGTTTTGTCTGTAAGCATGGCAGCTGGATTTGAAAATACTACTGCATTTGTCTGAGAGAATTACATCTTGCATAATACATAACTAGCTAACACTCAGCTAATTGTTGCCATTTTAAAAGCGTTTGATAATATTGTATGTGTAAGAGTACAGTATTTCTAAAACATTTTAATAAACATCATCAAATATTAACAAAATATGACTGTTATTTCTGATACAATTTGCAGATGATTACTTTACAATGGTCTTATATTGATGGCTGTAAATATTACCTCTCACAGTAGATCACAAACATAAATTTTCATTTTTTTATCTATCAAAAGGACCATATGTCTATCATATGTATGCCTTTTATTGTCTGGTTTGAAAGCTGCAATCTCTGCTAAGTATTGTAAAATTGTTTCAGGCAGAGCTTTATTCCGAGAAGGATGTCTAAGTAGACAAATTGCATTGTCTTATAGTAAACATGCTTTTTATTTTTCCTCTCTTAGCAACAAAGAAATTGGGTTCCAAATATGCACCAAGCAAAAGAGGGACACAGTGGGGTTTCCGTTCTCAGAGCCTCACCAGGGATTCTCCTGCAAAAGATATAGATCTTGTTACAAAAAGAGTTCTTTCTGCTAGGCTGCTGAAAATCAATGAGCTCCGAAATGAACTGACTGAACTCCACATCAAACTAGATGAGCTGCAGAAGGAAAACAGGGCACTGAAGAGGCTTCAGCACAGGCAGGAGAAAGCCTTGAATAAGTTTGAAGATACGGAAAACGAAATCTCTCAGCTCCTTGCTCGGCACAACAATGAGATTAGAATATTAAGGGAGCGCCTACGAAAATCTCAAGACAGAGAACGTGCGACGGAGAGACGGCTGAAAGATTCGGAAGATGAACTGTACAGAACAAAAACTGTCTTGCAGAAACTGAAAAAGCTCTCTGCAGATAAGCACCTTGCCGAAAGAGATGACCTGGCAAAGAAACTAGCCAATGCAGAGAGCAGGCTACAGGAGAGTGAAAAAAGAATTAAGGTGAGATGAATTTCTCTTCATAGGAAATTCTGGTACAGATATACCCTAATGAGCTTCATGAGTTGTATTTTTTCAGTTGTGGAGCAAATACAAAATCATTCTTTTTTTTTTTTTTTTTTTCTAAAACACATAAGTAGATAAGTATCATCAAGTAAATTATTTCCGGGGTGGTTATATACTTGGTAGTTGTGCATTCAAATTTCTATTTACAAATTAAGTATATTTTGTCAGAATATGTACTGTGGACATGTGCTTTTAAGTGGTTTTATAACTAGTAATAACGTTTCAGAAATGCATGCAGCTATAATACAACTTGATGCAATCTAATTTATCCCCTTGGAAGGGAAGCATTTGTTAAATATTTTCTGTGTATTTAGGGAACTGCATACTAAAATTCTAAAATACATACATGTAGCAATTCTTTTTCAAGTTCATGGACTACATTCATGCACTGTTTGGTTGTCCACTGTTCTGCATATCTGAGAGCTGAGCTGAACAAAATTACAACAATTTTTTTAATACCAGAGTGAGCTTTAGAACATTCTACAGGTATGCATTTTAAAAATTTTGTGCAATATATTTTAACTTTGTTCAGCAAAAATGTTTACGTTTTTGTAAAGTGTCTAAACATGTCTATATTGTAAACACATCTAAAAACTCATTTAAAAACAATTGTGTTAACACTATTAAACTGTTGGTAGATGTATGTAATACTATTTTTAGCTGAAATTATGTTGGTCATTAAAGTGGTGTTTAAGTTTAGTGTCTATATTAGTAATTAAACCTAAATTACACTACAGAGATAGTAATCCAAAGGATTAAGCTGGAAACTAAGCTTTCATAAAATAAATCTCAAAATACCAAGATACAAACTCCTGAGTTACCCAAATCACCTCATCCTGTAGTGTCACCATCTGGCATCTGTAGTTTTATGATCAGATATTTCACCATTTGTAGTACTGGATAATGTTGAAATGAATCATGCTCTAAAAAGTAAGGGATTTTCTTCTACTTTTTTTTTTATTATTTTTCTCATCATCACAGGTTCATTTAAAACAGCTATTGCAAGGTGAGGGTATGTAAATGAAAGCACGATCACAAATTTGTTTCTAGTAGAAAGGTTAAAAATTATTTCTTGTCTTCCAATTCTGCACTTTCAGGGAGGTATTCTATTTCTTAACCATCAGTTTGAGATTTATCTTAAGAGATCTGGAGGTCCACTGTGCCAAGAGCCTTGCAGAAAGTTGTGTGTGTTCCCATTGTGTCCTCAAATCACCTCTCAATACTTCAGAAGGATGAGCTGCAGCATCTGTGGGCGCTCTGTCTGCTTCCTCAAAGTTAGGATTAAGGGTTTAAATGTATTTAGTGTTACAGCAATGGTGGGGCCGGTATCTGAATCCAAAAGACTGGTTTCCTGTAATTTTATTTAAGTAATTTGACTGTAAAAAAAGTACTTGTTACTTAAAAAAGTATTATTTTGTTTTAATTTGAAGGATCTGGAAAAAAATCTTGAATTAAGTGGTAGCAGTTTTCAAAGAGAGTTACATTCAAAGAAAAAAAAGATGTATGAAGCTCAAGAAGAAAAGAGAGTTCTCCAAGAAGAGCTTCATCAACTAAATCAGAAGCTGAAGGTAAAATGCAAAGCAGTACAAGTTGCTAACCATGTTCTAGCATTTTATCTTTGGAACTATCTGTAATCAGGTTTGAATAGTTTACCAGTGACTGCACTCTGTGATGTGTACTTAATTATATACCACATATGAGTTCTTTTCTTGCTTTAAATTGAAATGTTCTGTGCTCTGACCCTACCGTGTTTATAACAGGAATGTCTCTACGTTAATCATTATTGTTAGCGCTAGTTAAGAAAAGCAAGATCAAGTACATAGCCATGCATTGCCATTAAATCACAAGATCTACTGGAAAATTAGGTTTTAAAGGCTTGATTTTGAAAATTAAATCTGTAGGTATCTACAGTACTTTGTTACTAAGGTACTTGCATTACAGTGGGTTTGCGTAAAGATTAATTTCATATATTTGTGGTATCCACGTGTGTTGCTAAATTTGTGCAAAGGTTTATTTGCATCCCCCACCCTGTTGTTGCCCAAATTCTAAATCTAAGGACTGAAAACATTGTTATGTTCTAACTAGTCAGTTTAGGAAAAAAATTTAAAGAAGGCTCAAACTGAAGTACTTAGTTTCTAGGAGAATTTCCTTGAAACCCCAAGTCTCAAACATACTTATATAATGGCAATGCACCAGTTCACTACCTTACTAGCTATCAAGTAAGTAGCAGTAGCATTAGTAACTCAAAAACTTAAGAGTGTGTTAAGCCTGATTTGTTAGTGGAGAGTTTGATATTTTGATATTTGCATTATCAGATGATTTCTGCTAACTCGCTGTTCAATGTATTTTATTCAATAAATGTCATGAAAGAAGAATATGTCTCGATGATGCAGTTGGCCTGTGCTTAGTGGTACTGGCATGCCCTGTGGCAGGGAGCATTGCTAGCATTGGAACGCTTAACTCTTTACAATACGGAAAATTCAGTTGTGCAATCTATACTTACATTGTAACTCTTATTCAGGTTTGTGGAAACATTGGCATTTTGTTTTATTTTCACTGCAGAGATGCTTCCTCACCGTGCCACCCCACCCACCCCCAAGATTATTTTGCTATGACCTGTTTGGCAGGGGGAAGTTCTATCCGCTTTCTTATAGTGGAGGAAAAGTTAGGAATGTGATTATTCTCCTTAAAACATTGGACATAACTATTGATTGCATTACTTTGTTTCTGTTTACACTGTGTATTTTAAAATTAATTTAGAGCTTTGCTAGTAACTAGTAAATGAAACATTAGTAACTTACTCTGTTATACCTACTTTTTTCACTCACAGGAAAAAGAAAGAGAACTTGAAGCAAAAAATATATATGCTAATCGTATGTTGAAGCTATCACCAAGAAAAGACATGGATATTATCCAAAGAAAAAGAGGTAACATATAAAGCAATAAAGGCAGAAAAAATAATAGCAAGACTTTAAATTACTCTGCTAGGTTATATCATTCATGCCATTCAGTGTGTTCACCACTGCTTGTTCAAGAACGTTTGCTTTTTTGCGTGGCTTTCAACACAGCACTGGTTACAAAGACAGGCGTGTTGTTTGACTGTTCTGTAACTGCAGCAGAACCAAAACCCAGAAGTTCATCAAACAGCATTCTTAACTCGTTTCATACCAGATGTTCCTGGGTGAAGGAGGAGGGGAAGATTGTTTAGTAAATTCTCTAATAGACCATAGATAATTTATATATGACAATAAATTACAGAGGCTTTAAAAACATGTAACTTCACTGCTATGAATATTTTAGTTATGTTTTTTATTTATTTTTTACTAATTCAAATTACTGTCAGATGAGCCGCACTCTTTTTTGCCTCAAAGAGTACATAGGTCCCAGAACGTAATCTTCTAGAAGTATCAGTGCAGTGATTTCTTCTGGTGTGACAAGGCAGCCTCAAGCCTTATGCTATCCACATAGATATGTGTGTGTATATGTGTGTCTGTGTGTGTACTCAGCCTATTTTCACTGGATCAGTAGAATCTACTTGTCAGAAGAAGCAGGAATTTATGGGACTGTTTTAAATATTTAATGCCAGCATTTCAAACAGTTTGTTTCCTGTTCATTTTATTATAGATACTCTAGTATTATTCCACTTTAGGTTCAGATTTTTAAAAATGTCATTCCACAGAGATAAGTGTTTGTGTTTCAGAGATGCAAATAAGTGAATTTTAATTTTATGAGTTTGCTTCTGTACATGTAGCTCATGTGACAAGCAGCAAGATGGGTGAGATATATTGGGAGGATTTTTAACAAATATTCAGTATACTGTAATGACTTTATAAGCAGCTTTAAGGTGGTTACTTTTTTCAGTAGAAGTTTTGCATGCATTTTTTTTTAATTAGCTTTTACAGATGCTGAAAACAACTACATGAAGCTTGTCAATACTTTCCTCTTCTGTTGCCTCTGATACAGTCTTATGTTTGCTGCAAATCATTAAAAATGAGAGATAGGTACGTAGTGTGGTATATTGTCAAGTGAAAACATGATTTGATTAGTTTGTATTTTCTACAGCCAACAACCAAAATACCAAAAAAGGAGCACAGCTCACAAAAGGTGTACAGACCAGTGGATACTTCTCACCAGTAGAATTTCTTCCAGAACCAGAACTTGTCTGTGGTGATGCAGCAAACAAGAAAGAAGGGCTTCTTCCTAAAATAGTGAGTTCCATAAAAATTTGAGACTTGCTCCAGATAATTCACCAATCAGACTGCATGTTTATGCAGAGCTTCTATTTTAGAAAATATGTGTAAATATACAAATATAAATATAATTTAGAAAATGTTCTGATCTTTAAGAGAAACTCTTCTCTTTCAGAAATGTCGTACTCCATTTTTGTGACACTTAGTTCATCGTATTCTAGGTCTTCCTGATAATCATTAGCTCAATTTGTTTCTTTTTCCGCCACTGTCATTTCTTTGAAGTTTTTAAGACTTCATTTTGGTTTTCTCCCCTTTTCTTTATTTCTAATGCTTATTTGAGCAGTCTGTTATAAAAGCTGCCTTGTCTTTTTGCTTTGGTCTTAATTATGGTTTCTTTTACTTTCCAGATTTATTTCACAATGCATAAATCTAACACTTCCTCTTATTGTCATAGTGCTGGTATTTCTTCTGCCGTTTTTCCAGCTTTGTGAATACGGTTAGATTTTTTTTTTTTTTTTGGTTTTCCATTTCCATTTTTGTTAAAAAAAATAGTACCATTAGAAGTATTGCTAATACTTCTGTGACCTCAGGCTATGATCAGGAAGATTTGTAAGGTATTACAAATCGGAAGGATACGGATTCTGGCACAAATTGTACAAATTCTTATTACATAAGGCTAGGACTATTTGTCAGAAATAATGCTCTGATTATGATCTTGACTGGCTTCCTGATAGGACTGAAGCTTTTTCATGGCTGTTTCATTCAGATGTTCTCTCTTTCAAAATCCTTTCTGTAAGTATGGATGTAGTTTAACGTATGCATTCTTTCAGCATATACTTTAGCGTGTAAGTTACGGAACTGCACGGTTGGTACGCATGTGGCTCATGGAATCCAACTATATGTCATCTTACAAACCCCTCAAGCTTGTATATGGCTACTGCTTTATATAAGCTAAGTTAGATTTGGGTAGCCTGTGCTTTCCTCAGTTTTCTAAGTCAAGCATTTTAAATACCTGCCCACCATCTCCTTTATGAAGTTGGTTTCGTTTTTTTGGTTTTGGGGTTTTTTTTTCAATATATAATATTCTATATGAAGAGAAAATAATTGAAGTTGTTCTGGCTAATGGTTATATCTTCTTTGTTCATTAAGTAGTAAAAGTTTCTCTTATTTCTCTTAGAAGTGTATTTTAATCTAGAAGTTTATTCTACTCTAAAATAAGCACAAGCTACAAAGTTAGGATTCTCATGCTGGATTACACTGGCTTTCTCTTCACTTCATTGCCACTACTTTTCTGTGTTAGTGATTTTTACTGCTGCCGTTAATATCTTTTCTGCAGGTTCTTTCCTTTTAAATGTGCATGTATACTCACTAGCTGAATTTTTCAGCCAAGATTAATCCTTTCTCTTTCACTGTTTGTTACTTGATACTCTGTAACTTGAAGTACCCCTGTAAAACTGTCTGAATCTACAACCCGTTCGCTAGAGTAAAAAGATCAGATTGTGGAAATAGAGGGTAACTAATTGCTTCCTTGTTAAAAGAATAAGGTGGTGGGGTCTGGCCTTCTATTAAGGTCCTTGAAAAAGACTACTTCTGACTTGTAGAGAGATCTACCCTTACACAGTGATAATTTTGCTTTATGACACTGCAGCTGCAACTTTCCTGAAATGTGTAATATGGAATAGACTTGATTATCTATTCATTTTATTTCCAGTGCCTAAAACTCTGTTAGAGCTGAGAAGATTTTAGCGCCAAACCCCCGGGTTGTCAAAGCTGGTTTGGTTTAGATTACTCGCTCTTTCTTATGTTTGGCAGTAAAAATGCGATTTCAGAATCACATAGTTCATATGACTTTGTTTGTTTTATTGATTATTTTTCCCCATCGGTTTCAGTTTTGTATTAATTTATTTCAGGAAAAAGAAACTCAAGACAAAGAATGGAAAGAGCAAGCAGACCTCCTAAGACAAGACCAAGACAGGGAACAGGAGGAGAAACTGAAACGTTTTCAGGAAATACAGCTTTTAGAGGAGAGATTTCAAAAACTACATGATGGTAAGGAAACGGGCAGCTGAAGGCTGGAAAATACACCATAGAATACTAATCAAGTGAGGCTGCTAGTTTCTTGTGAGTAGAGCAAAATGATTTTGCAGAGATCACTACAGTGGAAAATTATTTTCAGTTATATTATGCAAAGAGAATCAGAAAGAAATACAGGGTATAGAGTAATCTGTATCCTGTACTTAGCTGTCATTAAGTATGCAGCAGCAAAAAAACTGTCGACTGAAAAATATTGAAGCCTGAGAGATTTTGCTTTGCAAAACAAGGATGACATAGCAGGTAAATGCTGATGTTATCTCTGGCTTGCTAGATGTTATTGAGGTAGGCAGTAGTTTTTTACTATTATAGAACAAATCTGCTTTCCTTAATACAGCCTGTTTTTTCAGTACATATCTACTTCACTTGTATAATTTGAAATTGTAGTTTCTCTTTTCATTTGTGGTTATCTGAATCATTTAGGGTGGCTATTTGAGAAATGTCAGTTTCTATCATTATATTTTAATATTGCTTTTTTACTCATTTGGTTTTCACACCTTCTTAATGACTTACATTCATAAGTTTCTTAATACTCTAAAGTATTTTAGATGGACTGCATCTCGTCATGTTAAAATACTATTTCAGTGATTATAGTTAATGAACAGAAACACTCATTCTAGATGACAAGGAAAAATTCTAAAAATCTATAGCTGCTTTCAGAGGTAAGTTCTGTGTAAAATCTCCTACCCCCACTGGCATCAGTGCACAACTTACACAAGCCAGGAATCTGCTCTGTTGTGCCTCTAAAATGATTCTGACCTCCTTTCCCATCTTATACTATAAGCTGATATTTTCCTCACCTTACATACAGAAAGGCAGCTCCTTGCTTGGTATAATGATACGCTATTGAAAGCGAACATATTTAATATATTAACTGAAGTGTTGCAGTTATTTCTGTAATCGTGATCTGAAGTACAAGAGATAACATGGAACTTTATTCAAGTTTCTGACTAATTTTTTCAAAAAGTGTGTTGAAGGGCCCAAGTAGTCATATTCAGCTTCTGGCCAAACACACATCTGTTGTCTGGATAGAAAGATATTTTGAAGAGAGAAATATTTGGGAAGCTACCTTTTTCTTGTACACAGAAGTATTTGCAGGTTCCCTGTAGAAGTTTATTACTGCTTTGAACCTTTGGTGCCTCTTTATAGCTGTACAAACTGACATTTGGTATTTGCACAGACACTCTCATTGAGTTCACGTGGTGAATCACAGAGCACTCATGTAAAGGTGTTTTGTGTATGCAGCAGATGCAGTACATTTTAAATCATTCACAACTTGAAACTGGTAATGACTTTTAGGACTTTGGGGCCTGATAGCTTCAGTAGTTCCTTTTATGGAGAGAGAGGAAAAAAAAAAAACAACTGAAAACCAAACTAAAAACACGTATCCCAGAACCATTCTGAGGTCAGTGATGCTGACAATGAAAAATGAAGTACGGTGCAAGTCAGAACTATTAAAACCAGTGATGATGTATTTGTTTTCATTCAAACCCAGGAAATGAGAAGGCAATTGGCAGAAACAAAATTCCGCTGAAAATTCTAAAACATGGATAATGTCCTAATCTCTTCAGAAGATGACAGTAAACTTTTATATCTTAGCAGAGAACCTGGTGTGAATTTAATTGTAATTTTTGAAGAATTTATTTTTGCAGTAGGAAAACTATGTTATGCATAGAAGAGCATATTAAAAACTTAATGGCTTTTGCTTGCATTATTTTAAAAATATTCTTTTAAAGGCATTTTGAAACTAAACCATTTTAAGTAATGTTTAAACGTTTCCTGCAGAGTGGGAAAGGGAAGAATATGACAAAATGAAAAAAGAAAGCAGCTTTTTATTGGATAAAGAAGCAAAAGCAAAGATGGAGGCAGAAATCCACAAACCTGAAGTAGAGAGAGAAAGCACTGAAATGCTGGAAGAGCGGCAAAAAAGAGAATTCCTGCTTGCTAAAATGCAAGAAGTTGATAGAGAAACTCAAAATCTAACAAACATGAAACCTGCTTCCCAAGCACTGCTCATGAATACAGCAAGAAAATCTGATTTACTGGAAAAAAAAGAAAAAACTAATCAATTATTTGAGATTCCCGGGCGAGTTGCTAATGGATTTCCTGTAGATGACAGCCATGATGATGCCACAAGAGCACAAGGACAGAAGCAACGAAATCTAAGGACCGTCGATTTAAGTAGTGAGTTAACATTTGGTAGTTATGTACCTTCCTTTGGGAAAGGATCAGGGAGACCAAGTTGGCTTACTCAAAAAAATGACAACTTAGAAGACAATGTTAAGGAAAATGCAGATTGCAATAGTAAGAAAGAAAAGAAGTCCAATTTAATGGAACAACTCTTTGGAAGCAGTGCCAGTACCATCCTTCTTTCTAAAAATAACGATACAACACCTTTTGACATAGATTGGGACTCTAGAAATACTCTTCTTGTCGATAAAAACAGTAAAGTCAAAGTAAAAGAAGACAATGAGCTTTTTGGTGAAGGAAGAAACCTAACCAGACACCGTTTGCAACACACTGCAAGCAAGCAAGGAGTTAAGACCCTTGGTTCTTTAGAAGATGAAATTGAAGAAGTAATCTTATAATGATTGTATTTTTGTATGTTTCATATGTAAATACTGAAACAATATTTTCATGTAATATTTATTAGATACAGATTTGAAATATTTCAGATATATTGTAAAGCCTTATGAAGGAATAATTTACGTAAGTGGGTATACGTATAGAGGAAAGATGCACTTTGATAGAACAGCCTAACCTATATGCAGGAAATTTCTTCTAAAATGTATCCAAAAACAGACCTTGGGGATCTGGCAGTGATTCTTTTGGCAGAAAGACGGGGAAAGGCGTCTTAAGGGATTTTGATAGACGAGATAGGCGCTGGCTGGCAATTTCAGTCAATCAGAAGACACTCTTCCCCCAGCTTGGGCTGCAAACCGACTGTCACTGTTGCCGTGTGGCAGCATCTGACTTGTGCAGCTGTGGCTTGGGGTCCCAGAGGCTCAGTAGTGCAGAGCTGGTAGGGATGCCGTAGGAATGGAAGGACTTGCAAAGGCTTATGCTCACTTGCGCCCTTTGCACACACTCTGTCTCGCACCCTTCGTGCTCTCTCTCACTCTTGCTCTCTTGTGTGCTGGGTCTCTTCCCCCCTTCATCCTTCTCCCTCTCTCTGTCGCTCTTTCCCTTTGCTTGCTCTTGCCCTCTCTCTCTTACCGTCGCTCTCTAAATTTTTTAAGACTTACTGATGTGTAATGGTATGTTAAGTAAAATTACACTTCTCTCAAGGGAGCATTATTATTTATTGCAGAATGAGTTGACTGAGAAAGGCAGCAAGCTTTTATGTGGCAGCCCTGGCTTTCGGGCTACTAGATGGGCATTTCTGCCTAGCCAGCATAGGAAGTGTTGGGGTGGTTTTACCTGTGGGCCGCTCACAGTACACTGCTTTTCATTTGGAGTACTTCTTTTGGGCCTCAGATATTTTCTTTCTCAGGCATTTGGAGAGCTTCTTAACCATGTCAGGAGAAGGCATGTGTAACATCAGTGTCATAAAATGGATAGAAGAGACGTACCTACCCCAAAGGCTCAGGTAGAAAGAGAATATTCTACATTGCAATCATGTTATCTCAGAAGAACGTCAACAGAAACACAGCTAACTCAGGAACAGCTGATCTGTCTTCTGCATAGGATTTCTGTAGACCTTACTACCAAATTTGTCTAACTCATATATTCAGATTGTATTTATTATATAATGCCATTTTTTGTAATTTCTTAATTTTCTATGTAAAATCCCAATCGTTACTAAGTCATTTTTTAACAAAATGGTTTTATTAAATGAGTTGAGTAAAATTTTTGAGTGTAGATCATCTTTAACACAAAGTTCTGACTTTTTGTATCATGTTATTGATACTGGGGGGGTGTGGTTTGGTAGCAACATGGCTAGTCATGTTATTCACTGGGTGGTGCCATGTATACAAATTAAAAAGGTAGGCAATGAAGGATGTAGCAGAGGCATTCCAGAAAATAAGCTGAAAGTCATTCCTTACTAGAACAACAGGATTTGAAATGCCTCTCTTGAATCAAGCTTCCTATGAGCTTGATTCAAAACATACTAAAATACAGAGAAGAATTCTCATGATTTCAACGTGCTTTGAGTCCAGATTTCTCTGAACACAATGGCTCTTCTGAGAAGAAAGGGTGCTGTCTGCATCATGCAATAACTTTGTTTGCTCCTCCATTCAGAAAGCAAATTAGTCTCAGATCCAGACCCAGTGTGTGGGACCATTCTCTCTAGGCACACTGTAATGAAAAGCAACTCATGTTCACCTGCTTGCTTACAGTCCCAATTATACTGATTATAATATTACAGAATTTAGCTGGGTCATTTTGCTCGCGGAAGGTCAAAATATCAGGACAATTCTGACCAGCAACAGTGAATTTAACTATCTGTGTTCCTCTTCTGCAATGGCTTCTTTGGGGGAATACTGTGGTGTAAGAGGTAGGAGAAGTCTGCAGAACACTGTAGGTGTTTGTGAGTGGAAGGTTATGTGTCTTAACTTTCTTGTCCTCCTTGTGTGTGACTGCTGTGCTTATAGGAGACAGCACTTTGCTCCTAACGATAACTGCTGGGATGGGTTGCTTATTTTTCTTTCCTATGGCTGAGGATTCTAAGGCATAAAACAATGATGTAGCTGCTGTGGCTATTAAGGATCATGTAGTGTATGGAGGGTTGGGTTTTTTTTCTTTGCAAGTCAACCCATTAACATCTGGCAAATTCTAAGTATTGTGCTGTACTGATGTGCCCTGCTGTTTCAACTACAAATGTATAGTTTCTAAGCTGTTTCATATTATAAGCCCCTTCTTAAGATCATACATGTTCACATCCTGTTACCAGACTGTTCCTGAAGCAAGCACTGTGGTGACTTGCACAGAAAAAAAGAAGAAAAAAGAAAGAAAAAAAAATTATCTGCATTAGGAAGGTGAAAATAGATGAATTTGCTGGGAACAGTATCACAACTACAGTTTCCCTTTTCCCCTCATTGCCCTCTATCTCTACAGCTTATTCTCTTTTTCTGGCTACATTTTCCAGTTTTAGAGTTACTTGTATGCAAAGACTGTTGCAGGTAAAATGTACAAAGCCAACTCGTTGAGAGGGAATCTTCTCTTTGTGAGATGGAAACCTTTGGGTCCTTCTAACATCTGTAAGCAGCATTTCTGCTGTTGTGTAACGGTTTTCTACTGACTGGAAGCAACTTTTGCAAGGTTTTAAAAGGGTCTGTGGACCTTATGATTGGGCACATTGATTCCCCTGTACTCCTTTTGACCCCTGGTCTCAACTACTGTATCCCGATAGTCTGCATGTTGCTTTTAGCAGTTGCAGTGTTTAGTAGCACTTGACTGACTGCAAAAGAATCCATCTTTTGCTGTAAAAAGTAGATCATAAATGCTTTGATGATGATTTCTGTATGATTTGATGTTTATGTTCATTTTTATGTTCTGTTTGTTGGATGTTCAGATCTTATGGCTGTTACCTCTGTTGTGTTTTGCTTTCCTTCGGAACCACCAAAGGTGGTGGGAGAAATTCCTCCATTGCAACAAGAAAAGATCATTAACATTTGATTAACTGTTTTAGTGGAATATTCAGGGAGATTGTTACTGCCCTGGGAAAACTGGTCTTCCAGTTCTCATTCCCGGGGGAGTGGTCATCAAATAAAAGTATCTGAGGAGCATCTGATGAACGGGGTCAGCTGTCAGGGCTCACCTGACAGAGAAAACAGGAAGTTTTAAGACTAAAGATTTTTCTCTTTGAGAGAGGAGACGAATGGTGGAGGGTGGGGGGAGTATAGCAGATCTCCTGTAACCCAGGAGAAGAGACGTAAGGTGTAGGGGGAGAACTTGGGATGCCCTTCACAGCTCTGAGCTGGAATCTGAAGAACACTGCAGTGGTTACGAAAAGTGAACTGGGAAATGCTTAAATATACTGAATATTTTTCTCAGATCTGTGGTACCTTTGAGCTAGCTACAGAGTAAGGAAAAAACAAAAAGTGATTTTTCAGAACCCTAGTAAATCCTGTGTTTCTGATTTTGCTTTGCATGCCTAAAGAAGTGAATTGCAAATCTATACCGCTTCCAAAATGGGGATGCTTAGATGGGATGTGCTTAGGCTACTTGGTAGCCTCAGGTTCATTGCTGGTCCTGAGACAGAAGGTCTAATCCAGTTAGGCCAGAGCTTATTTGTACTGTCAGGAGATGTGAAAGGATATCTGATCTGGCATGTTAGGAGTAGGAGTTTGTTCAGGGAAACATCTTGGGGCAAATGGCTGCAAAAGCATCAGCAGGGCTTTTGCTGATGCTTGTGCTCTAGAGAGTGCTTCAGGTGAGTCTTTACTATTCAAGAAAATACTAATAAATTGTGCATAGTGCTGTAAAGCGGAGACCAGTAAAAACCGACACGGCAGAAGCGAGCACCTTCAGGAGAATCGTGCTGCAAATTGCGGGAAGGGAGGTTTTGTTCCCAGAATTGCATGGCTTCGCTAAGCCTGACCCACTCTTGTTCCGAGACGACAATTTTAAGCATGAGAGATGCCCCGGGTGACATTGCTCATTTATAAAATTCCCTTTTGTTGGATCAAATTTAACGTGGTCTCCTGTTTCGAATTATCTCTTTGATTAGCTGCAAAGTTTTGATGTCTGCAGGAGGAGAACAATTGCATCAGTGTGCACTGTCAGCCGGGACTTGTGGCTGCTGGGGAGTTGCTAGGATACCTCTCTAAAAGGTACGATTCACTTGATTAACCACCAACCCAGTTTGCATGAGAAATATTTTTCCTATCTTTGTTTTGTGCTGGCATCAACTGTACATCGGATGTGCGTGTGTGTTTAGAGCAAGCTACACATTGATTGTCATGTGTGTCTTTTGCCTGCTTTTGATATGCAAGAAAACCCTCTGTGCTCCATAGCAAGGAATCCAGAGCAATTACAGTAGCAATTCCAGTAATCTCTAAGATGAGGGTTGCTTCCAGAGTGGAACATCAACCATAGGGATCCAAGGGAAGGTTTGACTTCAGATATGCATTTCTGGCGTATAGCTAAGGCTTATGTTTCTATCTGTGAAGATGCAAGGGAATTTTTCATCTATGTATTATTTTCTCTCCCTGCTCTGAGCAGGGGCTTGGACCAGATGACCCGCCAACTGAAGCTAGTCTATGATTCTGTCATCCTTGCCACATCCCACTGGTATTAATGCTCCCTTCCAGCAGAAATCCTTTGTACAAAGCTCCTTCGTGCTACTTGCACAAAGTTGCCTCAGACACATCCTGTGTCCCCATCTGTTCTTGAATATGACAGCATTGTTTTCAGGACACAAATCCTAACTCAACTCTCCCTCTCCACAATAGCTGCTCTGTGCATGCTCATCCTTCCAATACCCTTTTTTCTCCATCTTCCTGTTTCCTGAGACATTGTGTTCAAACTTTGTCTTCAGGACCTTTTGCTGTTATTTCTGTGAATCTTCCCTTGTTCCACATCCCTCTTTCTTCTCTTTCCCTCTAACTTTCCTAAACTCCTCTAGCTGCTTCCACTGCGTCTTTCCTCTTGACAGACTGTTCATTCTGTCTGAACTGTCTTCTGCTTTTCGTCCCTTAAGCACCACAGCCATCTTCTCCCTAAATTGCCTTTATGTCGTCTCCTCTCCCACAGTGTCTTTCCTCACGCTGGAGCTCCTTACCAGCCATGTTGTGCTGTGTTTCTTCTCACCTGTGGGTGGAAGTAATGTTGCAAGAGGGTAGGAAAGGCCTTGTAGGAAGGGGAGGATGATCTTGGTAGGAAAGGCCTTGTAGGAAGGGGAGGATGATCTTATTTTGAACTGATTTCACTTGTACTCACACACCCACACGTGAGCACCAAGATGCCTGTACTCAAGCCTGTACTCAAGCCGTCTGTCCAGTGGCCAGGCACCAAGATACTTGTACCCAGTTGGCCTGGTCAGGAATCCTTACGGCTACCCGGAGAACAAGGCTTGCCTGCTCTGAAGTCCTCACATCCCCTGGTCACTGCTTTGGCTGGGGAGGGTGGCAGGTTTTGGAAGTGCCCTTTGTGGCCTTTAGCAGCTGCCTGTGATTTTTGTATCCATCCTGTCCCACCTCTGTGAGTCATTAGGACTTCCTCACTGCCCTTTCTCTCACCTTCTCTGAGCTGCCAAGGGCTCCAGCCTGTTCCTCTTCCCATCATCTCCCCTCAATGGCTCAAGTCTTTGTTTTAGTCTGGGTGTAGGCCACCCCTTCTATTCCAAGTAACGTGAAAAACGGCACATCGCTGTGCTAGGATCTTCCTGACCTGCTAATCTGAGTGGCTCTTACAGCCCTTCTGCCCATCCTCCTGCTGCTCCCACATCCCAAACATTCCCAGTCATTCTTCCTTTATACCAGTCTTGTTTCCATCGCTGTTATCTACGCTGTGATATATTGGGAGTCTGTGGGACTCGGGCTCTGCGCTGCTGTGTTTTGCAAAGCTTCTAATGAGCTGTTAGCTTCACAGTTTGCTGCTTAATAATTCTCATGGTAGCAAGGATAGATAACCCAGGTGCTGTAATTCGCTAGAGATCAGTTAATTACTACCACTCAGCCTGAAGAAATCGTGTTTGGCTTGGCAAAGGGCACAAACTCAACTCCCATACCTGACCTTCCTCTTGTTATAAAGCTAACTTTGGCTTTGAATTCTCAGTCAGAACAAGCACAAAACTAAGCCTTAAACTGGCTACGTGAACCAAGCACCCGAGCCCTGGGGAATGATTCTTATTTAAGAATCTTACTGTGTCCAGTTCTGGGCTCCCCGGGTTCAAGAAGGACAGGGAACTGCTGGAGAGGGTCCAGCAAAGGGCTACTAAGATGATTAGGGGATTGGAGCATCTTTCTTATGAGGAAAGGCTTAGGCACCTGGATCTTTTCAGTCTAGAGAAAAGATGACTGAGGGGGAATCTTATCAATGCTTACAAATACTTAAAGGGAGGGGGCCAGGTGGATGGGACCAGTCTTTTTTCAGTGGTGCCCAGTGATAGAACAAGAGGTAACAGGTACAAACTTGAACATAGGAAGTTCCATCTAAACATGAGGAGGGACTTCTTTACTTTGAGGGTGGCAGAGCACTGGCACAGGCTGCCCAGAGAGGTGGTGGAGTCTCCCACACTGGAGACATTCAAAACCCGCCTGGACGCCGTCCTGTGCAACCTGCTGTAGGTGACCCTGCTCTGGCAGGGGGGGTGGACTGGATGATCTCCAGAGGTCCCTTCCAACCCTGACCGTTCTGTGATTCTGTAACCAGCAAGTGTGTGTTTGCTTGGTACACGGTTTTCCTATTGTACGGAGTTAATGGCAACATCGCCCAGGTTCCAGGGATGTTTTTGTCTCAACGCGCTTTCTAAGCCTATTGGCCTCATGCCACCCGTGCAGAAACCCTGAGGAAATGAGAGGTACAGAAGGCCTTCTCCGAGTCACACTGGTCGGTGACAGAAGTTAGGCTAGAAATTTCCACATTCTCACGCATTATTAAGGCACCGCCCCCATTTTCCGGTGTGTATAGGCATCCTCTATCCAGGTATTCTAATGAAAAAGGCATTCAACCAATCTTCAGTCCTGGAATGAGTTGCAATGCATACTTTCTTCTGTTGAAGAAATGCATAAATCTAGGATGAAAATGTTCCCAAGGATATTCTAATGTCTTCCAAAAATCCTGTCTCTTTGATTTTTTTGTTTGTTTCCAGTGAATGCACCACATACGCTGGCCCATGGAGGTAACTTTGGTTTACCTGATAAATCACAGCATCCTCATGATGCTATAACTGCAACCCAGAGAAAAAAAGCACAGTTAAAGCATGAACAACATTTACAGCATTCACTAGAAATGCTTAATTCTAAGCAATATTAACATTTCTGTGTTCTTCTTAGTTACAAATTACACCCTGAGATCTAGAATTCTTCCGAAACCTAATCAAGTAAATACAGACTTTAATGAGTGGTAATCGCAAAACCTGGGAGTAATCATCCTGACTTTCTCAGCGGCAAAGTGTTGTGGTGTCTATTGAATTCAACACAAGATTAATCTTCCTGGGCAGCAAGCTGTTGTCCTGAAATAACATATATCCCTGTATAAGATCTGCACCATCAGTGCGTTGGAGATCAATAGCTCTTTCCCTGATTTGGCCAAACAGGCCATTTTGGTCTTTGGCTGGTGCAATCAGCCAGAGCTCAACTGAAAGTCTGAAACAAAGTATGCGTTATTGTTCATGGTACTTCGTATTTCTTGAAAGACAATATGTTGAATTTCATAAACAAATCACAGAGTAATTGCAGACTCCTGTTGGCTAATGCTGTTTAAGGAGCCCTGGTTCCTCTCTGGTGCTTGTTTACTCACACGCTTCATTCCTGAGCAGCTCTTGGAATTTTCCTCTCTGCACCTGCTGCAGTTTTGTGTTATTTAGCTCAGGATAAAGTTTTATGAACTATATCATGGCCCACTTTCACTTGTGTGCACTGTCTTGCTAGTTTGATGTAGCTTGCTTTTGTGAGCTGTGGTCTGAGGTCTTGCTCCCAACAACATTTAGGTATGTTTTGGGACAAGGATGCCTTTTTACCCTAGACAATAAATGCTTGGAAAAAAAATGAACTTTGCATAGGCTGTCTTTCCCAAATTCAAAAGAGATATTAAGGACTCTGTATTTTGTCAGGTTATTGATTATTTAAGTTATTGCTCAGAAATACTTCATGGTATTTAAAGGTTGTGTAGATATAATGCTTAGGGACATGGTTTAGTGGTGGGCTTGTCAGTGTTAGGTTAATGATTGGACTAGGTGGTCTTACAGGTCTTTTCTACTCTAGGAGATTCTGTGATTATTCAGTGGCTGTATGGGCAGTGGGTACAACAGCTGTCAAGAGCTCCTGTGTATCACATGAGTTTCCTTTAGAGGGCACCATTGACTTCGCTGAAGTCTACGTATATGTCTGTGCTTGCTCTTAATGAGGCTTGTTATCCACATCTGAGGTCCATGTCTCGAATATTTTTTGCTCGAATATTTGGGATTCTGTGGGCTAGTGCACATTGTCTACTGTATGCAAATGTACCTTGCAATAGACTTCTCAGGCCTTGGCTATGATGATTTTCTTAATCACAAGGCAAAATGTTGGAAGGAACATATGCTTCAGGATGCTGACTTGTGTCTTCTGCTAAAGAGGACTGGAAGGCTCAGCTTCAAGCCATAGATGTCATCATACAAGTGAGCCTGCACTTCCACTGGGTGATCTCAGCGACGCAGGTTCTCCCATCCTGCGTGACTAGGCACTGGATGTAGAGAGATATACAGGATTCTCCTTCCCTATGGCTTTATCTGTTTTCCAGCAGAAGTGATATTTCTGCAGCCATATCTATCACTCCATCTCCTTCTCTCTCACTCTCACTTTCTTTTTACGTATGCTGTACCCAAGCTGGGCAGGATGTGGCTGTGTGGTCATCTTGCTTGATAAAGTGATGCTGAAAAGGTGCAGCTTTAGGAGGTCCATGGGTGACATGAGTTATTTTCTAGAGCGAAGAAAGTTGCTTTTAGATTGCTTAATCCATTATTCTGCTTCTTATTTTTTAATGAAGAAGCACAGAGATCGGGGAAACATAGAAAGTGCCTACCATAGTCTCCCAGCTTGAGGCAATGCACAGTTCAGGGGAAGTTCACAGTGATGTAAACAGGATAATTGTGTAAATAAATGTCTGCTCCGCAACAAAAAAATGAGCTTAATTTTAGAATTGAAGCCTCAAAAGCATGTATCTCTTTTGTCCAGATAATTATTGTAATTTCATGGAGCTGAAGGAACATCCAACAAAATGGTCATTCAGATGCTTACCTTCTCCTTTGCTCCTTATTATGATTGCTTATACACTCCTCTGTGCAATTGCATCAACGTAGTCCTGATAATGGGGATTTATATTTTATACTTACATGGTTAATTAACTGCAGAGCTCCAGCGAGCCCCTCTCAAACATTGCAGATGACTGGGGACTGTTTAGTGCATTTGCAGCCCCTGAACCAAATCTTTGATCATGCTCGTAACGTTGTCTTCTTTCATTGGCTTAAAAGGTACCTATAGCGTACAGCGGGAGCAGGCTGACTGGCACAGGCTGAAGGAGGACTGGGTTGAAGAAACACAACGAAAAGCTCAGATGAGGATGGAAAAGCCATCCTTTGATGGCTTGCAAAGGATTTTTGCAAGTACCATGAAGCGCTCATAGGGCAGCAGCAACAGCTGGAAGGTGGCCCAGCAGAAGTCTCTATGTATGTAATCCTATAAATCTCACCATCCCATCACTTATCTCTTCTTCCATCTCTGCCACAGCAGATTAAACCTCCTGGATGGACGTGATATTCAGGGAACTCAACATACACTTATCTTGTGTTAGTGGGATTGACTGTTATGCATCGATCCCCAAAAGCACACAACCTCACTATTGCAACACATTGAAAACATGAAATCTCTTCTGCAATGTTATAAAATGTATGGTTTTTTCCCTAGTTATATCAGCCGAACCAAATTGGAAGAAATTGTAGTTCTCCCAAACTTCTGGTTTATTTGAGTAGTCTTCTATGGCAGGCATGTTTACATCTCTGTGATCCTAAACCTCAGGGAATTGCATTTCATTTCAGGGCTGTTGAGTCTCTGCAAATCCCATGAGATTTTTAGCTTTGATTTTAAAAATCCAGGGTGTTTTTTCCTCTGATTGTGAAGAAAACCTTGAAAGTTAGAAGCTAGATGGCCTCAAAGAAAAAGGGAAGTAAATTTAAAAAAAAAAATACATGATAAAATAATATAAGTTCAAAATGCATATTTCATCTTGTACTTTAAAAAAAAAATAAAAATCTTCATTTTCATGACAGAAGATGACAATTCATGATTTTGGAGTTGCTCAGAAAAACAGTTCTTCCGGTCTCCATTAAGATGACCATGAGTTTCAGGCTGGTTTGTGGCATTACGCTGAATGCTGTATTCTTTCTAAATAAGAGAGGAATTATCTGATTAAATCCAATCCAATTAAATAATTATATATTATTGGCATCTCTGCCTTACGGGAGGAGAACGAGTACACAGAATCTGACTCTTCTAGAGCTGCTGAGAATGTCTGGCTCCCAGGGAGGCTTAGCCCCGCTCAGTAACTCTACCTGCTTGGTCCAGTTTCAGATTGAGGAGTGCTGTCTTTTAATTTCAGTTCACATGAGAGCCGATGGGGCTGGTGACAACCTCGCTGTAACCACAAGTTCCTTGCACCTTTGTCCCTCCCTCTTCTGAAAGGTGAGAACAGTGATGTGTCTCAGAGAGGTACTAGTTAACATTACTTATTAAGCAATCGTTAATTTGTAACCCTTTCTGTGATCTTCTTCCTCTCTAAGCTCAAGGATCTGAGACACCTCAGAGTTAAGATCATTCCACTGAAGTACAGCCAAAATTTGAAGGAAATCGGTTACCTATTGATCTGAAATGTTCTCACCTGCTCTGTTTCAAAACCATTTATAAAACACTTCTCTCTAAAACCAAGTTTAAGAGCACTCAGGCCCCTGATCTGCAGGGAAAGCAGTGGACAGTAGGTCCTGAAATACGCCTGAGCACCCAGACCACAAGTCTGGAGCACCTCTGGGTGTGATGAGCCTGGCAGGCTGCAGCAATGTGTGGGTGGACCAGGGTTGCTGTACGTGGTATCTCAGGTTTATCTCACTAGCTTGCTGCTCGTAATGATCCTTCATGAGATGAGTGGGCTCCCCGCTATCAAAAAGCAAAACTAGCAGAGAAGGTGGTCATAGTCACAAACTAAACCTGAGCCTGAAGTTGGTTCCTGTGTTGATTTACTGCTCATGGCATAACACATCTTCCCCTTTCAGTGCAGCTCCCTGCTGTGGGACCCCAGATACCTCGTAGGCTCCAAATTCACCTTACTACGGCAAAGCAGCATAAGAAATTGTAGCACTGGAGAAAGGTCAAGTCCAGGTCTGCATCCTCATTGCAGTTATGAGAGAGGCTTTCAGCAGCAGAGGATGTTAATTCTCGTCTTACAAGTACACTTTTGGCTCTCTTCTTTCAGGAGGCTTGTCCCAAATACAGCAGCGCTTCGCCTGCTTCAGCTTAAGAGACGTTTTCTCCAAAAGGCACGTGCTCCTGATCTTCCTGATTTGAAGACCAGTTACTATCAGTGCTGCCACGGGTTGGTCTGCAGTCATTGATGCAAAATTATGAATTTTTTCCTCTGTCACTACGTACATAATGGGTTCTGCTTGCATTTTAAGCTAGACTTATCTTTCTAAAACACAGTCAGCTTCCTCCCTGGAAAGTCAGAATTCAACTATATTTTCTTTACTTAAAAGGAGACTGTAGTTAATACAGCAATATATCAAAATATATGTATATCTCAAAGAGATACATATATCAAAGACATACATGTATCTCCAAGAGAGTTTACTCCTTGTACTCTGAATGTTGTCCCACAATTGCTCTGTTGGTCAGAAGCCCTCATAAAAATGTCTGGGATGGAGTGGAGGTACCACAGAAGTTATAAAACAGTGACTGACACGATGGGTGGTGACAGTATTATCAGAACTGAGGCAATGACATTAAAGCAATATATTTAAATCAAATGAAAGGAACTGCGCTTTCTTTGTGCAGTGCTTAATTAAATTCTAGAATTTTTACTAAAGGATGTTGGGTACACCAGAGGTATAAATGTCATTACAGCAGGACTAAATACATCCAAGGAATACTGGTCCATGGAAGTTAACGGAGAGGCCCTCAAATGCAAAATATTTGGCGTGAGGTGCCATAGGAAAGATCACACCATGGGCAAAAAGCTTGTCCTGTTCCTTGTAGCCCTTCCTGAAGGGTCTGGACAGTGATCAATCCTGACTACTGATCTCAGTCACTGCTGTCACAGTGGTACTTGGTTTCGGCTCATGTTAGCATTTGTTTGGCTGGGCTCAATACCAGGGCTGGCTGGGGTTTTTTGCATGCCCGTAGTTTGTGTGGAGGCACCGGTGTGATTTTTTTGTTAATAATGTAAAATTGTCTTATTTCTGAAAAACAAAGTTGACTTCTCATTTTCCTCTACACTACCATTAACATCCTGTGTACCTGACACAGGGCTTCCTCCCCTCCCCGTTTCCAGTGGCACACCATCAAACCCCTGTCTGCTCAAACCACTTGCTTTCCCATCGTTTGTAAAAGTGATGGTCAGGAGACTTCTGTTGCAGCCACCCCCAGTTACTCTGAAATATCTAGCTATTGCCTTAATTGAAACATTGGACAATATTTTGTAGTGCCCTGAGGGTTCAACTTCCTTCAGACATTGTTGTATTGTTAGGGTGACATGGAAAATAAATGGCTGCTTGGTATGGCTGTACCTGCTTTAAAGCAGTTCCAGTGTCATGTCCTTTTTTTTTTTTTTATCTTTTCAAACGTTCTGGTTTTCTCTCTCTCTCTCATTTTAGACGTTTTAGACATTTTCCAATTCACCTCAACCCTGACGCTGTGCCCCACTGCAGCCATGCAAAACCCCATAGCACTCCAGCCTCCTAAACCTCTTTCACTTTTTTACAAATATTTTCTTTTTCTTGCATTTTATGACCTTCATATAAGTTTCATACAAAGTTTGGATTCACCCACTCCTAACCCCCCCGCCTCTATCTCAGTGTAACAGCAGAGGAGCAGAAGGGACCTCTTCATCATGAAACCCAGTCCCGCACTCAGACGGGAAACCATGTCATACGATCCTTGACTTAAGCTGATTTAGCTCAGTGTTAATGTAAGTTGGCTTTTATGCCCCATACTTTCTTCTAGAAAGCTGTTCAGTGCTTTAGTGACAAGAAAGTCTCTGATTTTTAAAATTACCCAGATGGTTCTTTTTGGGTTCTCCACAGGCTTCAAGGTATTTCTGAAAGGAGCTACTCTTGCTGTGCTTCATGATGCTAAACAAGTCAGGCTCCCCTTACCTCCTCTGGAAATATAGACTCTCCAGGCCCTTTACTGTCCTTATACCCTCCAAGTTTGTGTGGAGCCCTCTCCTTAGGAGCTTGTCAGGCAGAGGCAGACTGGTGCAGGTGTCTTCTAGAATCATTATTAGATATTATTTTGAGTTGAAATTGATATGTGGAATTGAGCAGCTTCAAAGCTAAGGGAGCTAGGACCCAGGCATATGATCTGTGCCTCATCTCTTAATAATTAATAATTATTATTTATTATTGATTATAGTAGTTTGCTCAAAACACTAATGAAAATGTGGCTGCGGCTCCAAAAAGCTGATAGCTTGATTAGGAGCTATATTAAAATTTTATGATAATTACCCAAATATATCATAATGAAATTTGTCATCTAATGTATTGCTGATAACAGATGGGACCTGTAGATATAAGTATACATCCAACATACAGCCACAATGCCTGATATTTTTCAGCTTCACAGGCTAACTGCCTTTCACACCTAGCTAACACGAGGACAAAGGATTGATATGATGAGGGACAATTTCCCATTGTTTCTGTTGAGGCCAGAAACATTATTTTTCAAGTAACTGGTGTCAAATACAGCACTTACAGAAGCCCCTGCTCCTACTAAGTGTGCAATCCCATGTGCATTTAAAGATCCTGTTAACCCTTTAAGCCATCACCTTGTGCTGAAGCTTCATGATTAGCTCACCATCTACAGTGACTCCTCAGCTTCTTTTCTTTTCCCCAGGACATAATATCTGCTCCCATAAGCACAAATAATGTTCTTTTTCCAAGGATGGAACCATTTGGCTTCACTCTAAGTGAATCCTGTTTGCTTGTTTGTGCTCAGTTTATTGCATCTGCTGGAGGGAAGACTGGTCCTTTTTGTTATTTAACAATCCTCCAATTTTTGCTTTATCTGCCAACTTTATCAGCAGTATTATATTTCCTTCCAGTTCACTGATGAAAGTTAAATAATGCGAAGAGACACAGCAACACAATAAAATGCGCTTCCTTAGTGAGGGTTCCCTAGGTACGCTTCTGTTTGAGATTGGTCAGTTAACTGGTTTTATCATCTACTGGTTTAGTGATGATTCAGCAGAAATATGATCTATAATAATTAAAAATTCCCCTATATACATATTTTTCATATATTGGATTGGCATTTATGCATTTATCAACCAATCTGTGACAAGACCAAAAAGGTACTGAGTTGTTTTGGAAAAAATCTGTTTTTCTTATTTTCTTATTGGTATTGATTGTACATTTCTCCTTTCATTTGTTTAATAATAAAATCCTATATCTGCTTTTTTGTTACATTTACTGGAACTGCTATTAGGTTGACAGAAGAATGGTTAATTTTCCAATCCTTTTAATGTCTTTTACATTCTTGTACATAGCTATGTTTTTTTTCTTCCCGCTCCTCTTATTCAAAGGCGGGTTTAGAATCCCAAAACTGTATGTCAAAAAACATTGGCATAAAACAGCATGTTGCCTTCTTTTCAGTTTGTGACAAGATGACACCAAAGTGTTTTTCTATACTCAGACATGAAAACATGAGTGAAGCCTCCAGACCAGACAGACCTATATATATTTGTATACAAAGTCCATCTATTCCCAGGGAGCATCCTTTAGTGATGAGAGAATCCCCTTTGCTTCTCTTCATCTTGTGGGTACGGTCGCTGCTGCTGTGCTTTTACACTGATGCTTCTCCAGCTTGACATACTCTTCTTTCTTCGTTAATTTCAGGTGACTGCTGCTCTTGTCTTTGTTCTCGGCATCCTTTGCTGCTATTTATGGAGTAGGAAGGTTGGTTTGCTCTCTTGAGACTTACTTTGTTAAGCCTGGCAAGACCCCATTTGTTTATCTGAGAAAACGGTTGGGATCTCATTGCTTTTCTCATCAACCCATAGTGAGGTTTTCCTTTCCTATAAAAATGTCTCAGACACCTGATAAGATTGGAGCTAGAGATAGGCAGGAAACAGTTTCCCCTTGCTGCAAAGTTATTTCAGATTTAAAAAGCTCCCCTGTCATGTTCAGGGACAAACCCAAGACTTTTTCAGGTATTTTATGTTCATACACAGGCTGAGATGGCACATGTTATTCAGACGCTGCAACCGTCTCCCAGGATGGGAATTTGGTCAGTCCTCTGCAATGCCCACGTGGCAGTTCTGTGGTGAAGGAGCACAAGGCAGGCACAGTTTAAGAAAGCTGAATTTAGGTATCTGGCGGTAGGTTATTGAAGTGCATCAGATATCTGAGCTGCTTTAGTTGGTGGATATCAATGGAGCCAGTTTAACCCACTCTGAAGAAGGTGCCTCATGCCAGGTCAGCTAAACTGTGTTGATGAGGTGCTTGATACAGTCACCTACATATTTTCCTTTGAAATGCCGTATGTTACCCTCTTGGCCACTCAGCTTTGCAAGGGTGCACATCTCATACCTCCAGTGTCACATCTACTAGCCCTACGTAACCTTTGCATTAAATAAACAGTCCCAAATGGCATTGGGCTGCGCCTTCAACCTAAATCCATTACCTCCCAAGTCAAGTAAAGAAAGGATTGCATTTTCTGGCTGGTAGATACGTCATTTATACAAAATGGAACAGCCTGGGCAGCTGAGGAGAATTTGTTAAAGAGTGGCAGAAGGAGGATAGTAGAATCATAGAATAGTTTAGGTTGGAAGCGGCCTTAAAGATCATCTAGTTGCAACCCCCCTGCCATGGGCA